>VDFB02169136.1:0-11257 GCA_007258455.2 Sequoia sempervirens
TTCCCTTTGACACAATTTATTTGTTTGCAATGTTTGAGGGGCATTAATAGATTGTTTTTCTATGTATCTGGCAAGTGTTGTCTAGTCCACATTAACCAATTTGTTCACTTCCTCTACCCCTAATATGGAATCCAATTCCTCTTTATCTTTTATGGAGTCTCATGTCCCCTATATATATATATATATATATATATATATATATATATATATATATATATATATATATATATATATATATATATATATATATTTAAATTATATTTCTTCTTTTAAATTTAGAAATAAAAAACTAAAATTGGAAATTCAAAAGCTCAAATGGAAACATTTACAAATCTATAAGAATTGACAATGAATTACCTCATTGTGGCTAGAGTTCATTGTGTGGTGGCACTCAGGTAGTGGGAGCAGGGGAAAGTTGTTTTTAATGCATTTAAAAGGCAAACAAAGTACACACTGTCAGGTATGAAAGTTTTCATCCAATTTGTGGTATGAAAGTTTTTTTTTGTGGGAAAATATGTTCGTTGGGTTTGCTTAGTGTTGATAACCTAGGTAAAATATTTTCGCTCTGTTTTATTAGTGTTGATAACCTTATCATGAAAACTCTATCATAATGAAATCTTGCATGAATTTGTCATGGCATCGGTGACTATGGCACAGCTAGGAAAAACCAAGTTGTTTCTATGTTTATTTTCAGTAGTTGCTCAGCAATGACTGACCCAATTCCCATATTTTCCAAGCAATTCACTATTTCCTTGATACCCAGGTTAGGGAAAGAATATGAAGGTATCCTCGCTTCATGCTATAATATTTTGAGCCAAAGCTCAAATGGGTAGGGTAAAAAAATTTGTTGGTTTCTCAAAGGTTTTACAATTTATAATGATGGTACAATTTAGAGGTTTCCTAGACTGGTAAGGCCATGAACCAGTAAACAATCATGAATTCAAATGCAATACAAAGAGCAATAAATAATCACAAATTCAAGAAAGAAAGAAAAAAATTGTAACCTTACCTATGGTTTCGCAAACTAAATTGAATTTCTCATAAAAAATTAACTTAAAGGCTGAAAATCTACACGAATTATTTGAGGAGAAGATCAGCAAGACAACTAGTTTTTTGGTCAAAATTCATAAAAGAAGGTCCAACATGGAAAAGAGTTTGGAGATTCCTTATCTTTTTGGTTCTCAATCCCTTAGGCCGCTTGGTCTCGTGGACGTAATTAAAATCTCTCATTCATTCATTCATCCATTCATTCATCAGTTTTTGGTAACGCCCTGCTCTCTTCCTTCGCATAACGTTTTTCCCTTTTTTGTCATTTGATTTCTTCCTTCACGTGGGAAAGTTTTAAATTTTTTATTTTGATTTATTAGTCGTGCTTTAGTTGGAATTATTTAATGCCAACTTTAGTGTTGACTTTTTCCCGTTAATGTAATCTATTTGGGATGTATAAGGCAGTGTCAAGTGTGCCTAATTTAGCACCTATCATTGTTGTATAGTGACTATTTTCATTGTTGTGTATCACAGGACCCAGATTGTTGAAAATAATTCCAACTCTTGCCTTGTTTTTGTGACCACCATTGTCCCATGGCTCCTTCATCAGCTCAGTGCGGTAGAGTGGTCTTTACCGCGGTCCCACAAGGTGCTTCATCCTTCTCGACGATAGTGCGGTGAAAGATTCTGTGGCGACACGCGATTCTTCCTTCTATTCTTAGTGGTGTTGTGGTGACTCCCGCAGTCCCACAAGTCTTTGACCATTGGCATGTGGTAGTGCAGTGACCACCACTATCCCGTGGCTCCATCAACTCGGTGAGGTAGAGTGGTTTTTACCATAGTCCCACAAGTTGTTTTTTCCTTCTCGGTGGTAGTGCGGTGAAAGCTTATCTGGCGGAATTCTTATTCACAGAGGAGGCCATGGAGAGAGGACGTGGATGGTGTAGAAATACTAAATCGCTAAGAGGAAATTGGGTGGAAATAATTGAACCTTGGTCATGAAATCCAATAGTAAAATTAAAGAAGAGAAAGCGAAACCCAAAGGAGGAAGGTCTTTATGGTCACAAATGCTACAACCTAAAGGGAGATAAAGTAATTTTTTTGTCCATGAGGCCTCTGAGGTCTGACTTATTGGTTGAAAATACACGAGGGAATGGTGATTAAATGTGATTCTATGATCAAAAGAAAAAGTTTTAGAAAATTAGGTTAGCCAAAACACAGTGATATCAATATGTCAAATATATTAAATGAGGTTTGTGTTGAGATATATTAAGTTGACTGTCTAATGGTGCAGCCACTAAACGACTTATTTATGTTGTGTGTAGGGGCAAAGAGCTGAGGCCATGGCAGCAATTTGTGTCATAATCCAAATGAGACTACTGAGGATGAAGTGGGACGCTCCAGTGCTCAGAATTTTGGCTTAACTTGGTTGACCGGGTTTCATGATGTCCATCTTTTCACATGTATGGGGCTATAATGTATTATCCAATCTTGACTTAAATTAATGCATGTTGTTGATAATTTTAAAATGGAATTGGAGCCAAATCTGACCTAAACATTCCCAACTAGCAAAAAGAAACAAGATGTATGCTTTTGTGGATAAGCAGACCTAAAAGCTATTAAATCCGTAGATGATAATTGGGTGGAAGAGGATATGACAATGGATACTGCAAACACAACAAATGATTGCACTAAAGAAGAGGTAGGTCAGGACTATAGTACATGGGATGAATACTTTGAGAAAATTGTTGTTTGTGGATGTTATGTATGTCGTGGAAAGAAACAATTCAAATGAGCGATTGTACAAAGAAATTACATATATGATGAGCTTCCAGTCGATAGTATGCCTCCTACAATCGATTCAAATCCAATAAGAATTGTGGTGAGGAATTTTCCAATTTGATATAAATAACATGTATACTTTGTTTAAACATTGCTTTATATTATTTAAATAACTATTTTTTTCTTAATGGATACTTGCAGGATAAAGTTCTTAGTTTAAATTTTCCTGGATCACCGACTTCCAACCTAGAGGGAAATGATCATTTATCAGATGATACATCTAACAAAAATATGTGCCAATATACCACCTCGAAAGATGAGGAATTGATGAAAACAAGAAACAGAACAAGAACCAGTGTGAAGTTGCATAATTTGCTTAAAGAAAATGGGAAGGTGGACTACATACCCTATGAGAATGAATGTGATGGAGATGACTACTTTCCCCTAAGTTTGAGATCAATTTACAAAGAGACATTTGATCGCCGACTATATTGCACTTGGCCTAGTGATCAACAACTACCTAGAGTGTACGAGGTGTTTCAATTTTGGGGATACAGCTACATGATATGACCCTCCAATATTCATGGAGTGAATCTAGGCCTCTTTATTGTCCAAATGTACATGTGGGATCCAAACATAGAACAATTCAGAACAAACCACTAGGAGATTAATGTCATATTATGGTCCATCATATTACAGTGGTGAATGGAGAAGGCTAGTAGAATATAAGCCTAGCATGTTAGCATATGGTCTAAATTCGAATATGTATACACATCGTCTCCAATTGGAAAATGTAAAAGAAATGAATAGAGGTCATCTTATGTATATAGATGGACGTGCATACACAAACAAAAATATTGCGGGATTTATAAATAGTAGTAAGGGAAGGGACCCTAAAGTAAGACCGAATTGTCAATTTGTTGAGGTTATAAATGATAAAGATGGAGCTATGGAAAGAGAGGTTGATAGATTGATAATGGTTGAGGCTATTATGGACCTTACCATTGGGGATGAGTTATTGATTGATTACCCCTTCTTAAAACTCACTCTTGCGCGAAAGAAGAGGGAAGAACAAGGTCTCCCTAAGAATGTTCTTAAGGGTAGAAAACCAAAGAATAATAAATAAGTGTGGACTGATGTTTTATAAACTATGTTGTCAAAATTGTGTTTTATAGCAATTATTGTATAAAAATGATAGTCTATAAAATAATGTTCCATTATTCAATTGATGTATATATGTTCATACAATTTATATGTCTAATATATGTATGTCGTTCATGTGCATGTATTTTTCTATGAAGATATTTTGGACCCGAAATGGATATTTTTCATACATTATGATCCAAGATTAAGGCATGTATTTGATGATGCATTAGTGGATATTGAGCAAAACAATGATGGCCAACAAAATGAGAGAGAGGGGTTAGAGAACATCGAAGAAATTGACATCCATGATGATGTTGAAGATGGTTATGTTCAAGAACAAGAAGACAACAATCCAGAGTTAAATGATGTTGTGGAAGACAACAAATATGGATGGTGGCTTAAATGATGGATCCATTACATACGGTAACAATATGATTCTGTTGATCGTGTTGTCCTTACTAGAATTTTGGAGGGCAGGCTCTACAGTTCCCTTAATGTGAGGGACATTTTGGCTTGGAGTCCTAGTCCAAATGGTAAATTTACTGTGGCTCAAGGCTATGCTATGCTTGATAGGAACTTATATGGTCCCGCTGAGGTGCACTGGTGGAAGAAGGTTTGGGACAACTTTTCTTGGCCCAAATGAAATTTCTTCTTATGGTTGGTTGCTCAGAAGAAGTGCCTCACTTGGGAAAATCTCCGCAAGCGAGGTTTCCAGGGTCCTTCTATTTTCTTCCTTTGTTCGCATAGTGAGGAATGTACCTCCCACTTGTTCTTCCTTTTCCCTTTTTCTAGAGAGATATGGCATAGATGGTGGGAGGCTTGGCATCATGGTTGTATTCATGCTACTTCCCTAATTGAATTCTAGGAGAGTTTGGGCAGGCCTCCAGCGAAGACTTCTTTCCTATAGGTGACCTGGTCTGTTGGGCCTATTTTCATTCTCTGGAACCTTTGGCTGGAGAGGAACCGTAGTCTTTTGTGGCTCTAAATTGGGAATTTTTCAATTGTGGAAAAAGATAATTAGCAGGCTTCAGGAGACTATTTCTGCTAAGTGTGATATGTCTGAAACTACTGATCCTGGTGATCTTGCTATCTTGCGGAATTTGAACCTATGGGATAGTAGAAGGGGAAGCATTGCTGGAAGAAGACCCCCTCATGTCAGGCAACGGGTCTATCAGGATGGGAGGTGGACGCCTCCCCCGGTGGGGGTACTAAAGATTAATACTGATGGTTCTTGTCATGGGAACCCTGGTCATGCTGGTGTTGGGGGTATTGGTATAGGTAATGATGGTGGTGTGGTTTTTTCTTCTCTAGTTACAAAGGTCAGCACTCTAATAATCTGATGGAGGCCCTTGCTATTAAGATTGTTGTTGAGCGTGGGTGCTCTTTAGGCTGGAGGAGGATCATTTGTGAGTCAAATTCTCAGATTGTTGTGGATATGTTGAACAACCAGAGGTTGGATGATGTTAGTTGGCAATTAGCCTTTGTGGTCAGACAGATTCTAAGTCTATGCAGTTCCTTGGATTATGTCTCCTTTTGTCATATCCCTAGAGAATGGAATAGAGTGGCTGATTGTTTGGTGAAGTGGGCTTCTAAGAATGTGGATGGTTGGGATATTAGTGGAAGGGAGGTGTTACCTCCTGATTATCTTGGGACCCTAAGAGGTTATTAGTGGAAGACATGAATTTTTAATGTTGTTTTTGGTGGTTCTTGTGGTGGTCTTGGTTTGGTGGGCCTCTAGCCTTTTCCTTGTAATTTGGAATTGATTGAATAAAAATTTTACCCCTTTTAAATATATATATATATAGATGATTTCTCATCAGGACTTCAATGATGATGAAAGATGATCATGAGGTCAAGATGAGGATGATGATAATATTAAATACTTGGAAAGAACATGAATTGACGAAATATTTGGATGAAGACTGAAGAAAACAATCTTCATTGGGACTTCCCTAAGAATTTTTAGAATTATTTGCAATCCATGTTTAAAAAAGGATGATTCTTATGGCCTAAACTTTGAAATGCTTAAAGTAATATTATTTTGCTTGCTTGAATAATTTGAAAACCTATTGTTGCTCTGTAGTCCTCCTCTATTTCATTTCAGATCTTGTGGATCTGGAATATGTCTTTTGAAGGTCTTTTCTATGCTCTATCAAAAAGGTTTGAAGATTGGTGATCCATAAGTTATGTTTCAATATTTTAGTGTGAGTTTATATATTCCGGTTAGATTTGGTGAAGGTTGACTAATTTAGTTGAAGTTTGTTGTTTTGTTCGCGGATGTATATAGATGGTTTGTCCAATTTCAATGATGATGATAGAAGATGATGCAGGTCAAGATGAAGATGATGATAATATGTATTTGGAAAAGAACTATATAGACAAGTGACAATAAATACCTTTGGATGACATTATGGGAACCAACAATGTGTGGCCAAGACTTCTAAATTTTTAGAATTATTTTACAGTAGCGTTTAAAGAACAGTTCTTATGGCCTAAACTTTTAAAATGCTTAAGTAATATTAATTTTGTACTTGGACAACTTGTAATTTAGAAACCTATTTTATTTCATCTATGGGTTTTTATTTTCCATTATAATTCTGGAATGAAACAACATTTGTAGGGATGACCCTTTACTATCTTAATTTGTATAGAGTTCCTGGGCAGCTGTGTGATAAATCCTTTCCTTAGGAAATGTAAAAGGCTTCGTGTAGAAAAAAAGATAAGTAGTCTCTTTCTGGAGAGGATGAAAATCCACAGCAAAGTAAAGCATAAAAACAATTGTCTCTGGTAGAAAATCTTCAATGGTTCTCTTATTTGCAGCTTGCACACTTATCTGAAAAGACATAGGATATTCTACATACATTTCCCTTTATGACAAAGAAAAACATAATGCTGCTTTCATTTATTTTTCATACGTATATCTCAAAATTGAAATTGTTGTTACATAATGTTGCCTTTGAAAATAATACTGAAAAATGCATAAAGAATTTTTTGAAATTTTAACCACAACCTACTATATTTATTGCTTCTGAATCAGATTAACTAGGGCCAAGAAATAAGAAATAAATTTTGACTAGTTAGCCTTAAAAGTGAAACAGGATATGAAAGTGTGGATAGATGGGTTGCCAGAAATTGAAACTCCTGATTCTATTATTATGTGTGAGACTTTATGTCATTTTTGAGATAAAAGAAACACATACAATTTTATATACATAGCAAATGAAGATTTGAAACTAGTAAACTGAAAATGTAAACACTATAAGATTTTTCCTTAAACAATAATTCACATACTTACTTACAAAAAAGGGTGAAGCATTTTTTATTCAAACTCTGTTTTATTTAATAGACATAACAGTAAAAGAATATTTATAAGTACAAGAATGTATACATTGTTTCATAGAAAATAAGGAATGTTTCATAAAATATACTAGTATAAGAATATATCATCATCATCATATCCTTAATTAATACCTATTGCAATATCCTTAAATTGTTCAATCTTTGGTATGAATTGTTGGCAAAAAAAATTAGGATTACTTGGATGCTTCTTCCATTCATTTTGTATCAACATATGTTCGTGAAGACACAAAAGTTAATAAAATATTAATGCATGTAACTCACAATTATTTAAATAAGCAACTTTGTTAACTTTATTATTTTTAAATAATTTCCATTTTTATGTTGAACATGTAACAAGGCAAAATAAGCTCAAATTTTTAAAAAAATTAGCAGCTCTACCAACATCCACAATAAATGCTTTACTGTATCAGCATATTCATTCACATAACCACAGTATTGAGGCTAAATAATTGATATTCATTCAAATATAAGATGAAATATGTATGGAAAACATAAGAAAAATACAGAATGATAAAACAGTCATGGAGAATCTCTGATAATAAGATTTCCTCCATTATATTGCTTCAATTGATGTATATTAATAATAGAAGTCTTCAAAATGGAAATGATATATGATGATGATAATTTAAAACTAGGCCTTGGTTTCCTATTTATATAGGAAGCAACAAGCTACAAGCCTTTTACAAAAAGAAATGACCTTTCATAACTACTTCTTTTACTAACAACTATTTAATTAGCATAATTAAGGAAATAACAAGACTTAAGACATTTTGACATATGGTTTCATTATTCAACGTAGAAGACTTATGATCATTGATTTGGAAAAGTCTTCTTCTCCATGATGAACGTCCAAATGCTCTTGCCTTAGTGTCCTATTCTTCTGAAACCAAATACTTTTCCTCCCATTGATACACCGTAAAATCTAATGGCCACTTATATTCCTGGATATTTTTCATGTTTGCAAGATGAGTTTTCCATTGACTATCTAGTAATGCTTTTGTATCATGGAAAAACTTTAGGTATCCCGCATCAAGAACAATCAACCCATCCATGATTTGATTTAGCCTGGGAAGACTGGTATCATCATCCTCCTGTATATGAGTTACGCACTTATGAACAACCTAACTAGATTCTTTCTTCCACTTATCAAAGTCCTCCAAATGATCATCTCTCATGATTTCAGGTATATACCATTGTTTGTAGGTATGGAATAAATCCATTCATGTTACAATCTTTTTATCAAACCCTTGTACATACTGAAATTCATCAATAATCATCTTCACAGTTTGTTCAATTGGCTTTAATGTTGTGGGTGCATTAGGACTTCTTTGTAGAACTTTGCATAACTTAGCCAAAGTGTGGTGAATAGGCTTCCACCTTTTGAACAAAGGATCTAATACAAGCATATGTGTCTTTATTTGATCCATTGCCTACTAAAGTGTTTTATAACTATCATGCACATTCTCTAGTTTATCCATAACTAATTTTATCCTGTGCTCAAGAATCTTTTCCATAACTTCACAAATTCATCTTTTCACTTCATCTTGGGTTTGATTTCTATCCTTCTTTACATCTTCTACTTCCTTCTCCAGATTTTTTACCTATTCTGCAGAAATTTTCTTCACAATATCCATTGGAGCAATAGGAGGCCTATATAACACCATCTCCTTGCTTTGTGAGGGTCCTACTCCTCTTAATTGTTCTTTCAATTTGACATTCTCCATGAACAATTTATTAACTTTGTCATTTAGGAACCTTTGTTCCTTTTCATACTCCTTCAATTTGTCTTCTAATCCCTTAACAATTGCCCAAGTGAACATGGTCAAATGCATGGTCATTGTGGTTGCCTCCAAAGGGGTGGTATCTTGTATTGTCCTTACCATCGCTGCCCCTTTCATCCCTTGAATTACATCCAATAATTTCTGATTTTGTGTATTTTTTTGTTTGATCCATATGGCCAAGGTTTCAATCTTTGGGTTATACCAGTTCCACTCACACCTTCATTGGAGTCAAATTCTGCAACTAGCATTGGATCTTCTTGAGCCCACATTCGATCAAGCAGAAACATTTTCTTTAATTCCAAGCAAGGGAAAATGAGAATATTGCTCTTCAAGACCATTTCTCTAGCCTTCTGGGGGCTAATGTCAATGTTGTCAACTCTTAATTCCTGGAAAGTTTGTGCTACCATTTGAATTTTCTCTGATTATTCAATTCCTGCTTCAACTGATTCCATCCTCTCTTGAAATTATTTTATCTTCATCTTCATCCAGAAATCCTTAAACTCGGGAGTCTTAATGAATTCATCATCTTCTATGAATCTCCTAGCTGTAATTTCCCTTTCATCTTCATGTACCTCTATACTTGTTTTTTTTACATCACCCATCCTTTCCTCATGTTTATGGGAACTAGTCTCAAGGATGGGTTGATCAACTTCAATATCACCTTTCAATGACTGTAGTATTGTAGCCACTTCCTCAGTATCGCCCACCTCTTCAGTATCCTCATAAGGTACTAAATGTTCAATGCTTACTGTCTTATGTGTTTTGGGAGGTAACTGCTCCATGGGAGGCTCGGAGGTTTCACCTGGAGTATGCTCTACAGTTGCACCACTATGATGTTCTTCAGGATATGCTTCCTTCTTTCTGTACAAGTCTTCAAATCTACCAATTATCAATTCTATCCTCTTGATGGGGTCCTTTTCCTCAACAAAGTATCCTAGGAAATCCTTGGACCTCCGCTTCGTCCTTTCTTCAACCTTCTTTATATATTCCCATTTTTTCCTTCTACTAAGTAAATCATTATAAGTAATGTAGTTCCTTATGACATCTTCTTCAAAATATACTTGGTGTGGCATTATCATTTTGGTAAGAAGATTGTGCCTTATGTTGTTCATATGATTTTTAGGCTCAAAGGCTCTTTATTTTCTAGATTTCAATGCATATCTTGTCTTCAAATAATATTGTAACTCCTCTGGTGTGTTTGAGCCTACAGTCCAATCTTCACACTTAGTTTGGTTTGAAAGCGAGAAGAAGACCTTTCATACCTTATACATGCCCTTCGTTCATCACATCATGCCTGTTTGGAAGAATACCATTTGAAGGGCACAAATTTTCGCAGTATGTGTGGAGCAATAGGGCATCCATAAACTCTTATTATTGTAACTTCCAGGAGGAAGAACCAATCTACAAAATTGTGTGTATGACCCTGCTCTGGTCTTAAAGCTAAAGGTCTCACTAGTTGCAACATTTTGGTTGACAATCTTGGTGTTGCATACCCAATAACTTGAAGGATTTTGTGTACAAAGTCTTCGTAGAATACAAAAAATCTTGAATTCTTGCACCGACTGTCCCAAATATAGCACCATTTCTAGATAGATGTGGGATTCCCTTGCTCATCTACTGTATCCAAGTCCATTCTTTTAGTCCATTGGTCTCTATTATGGTACAATATCAGATGACACAGTAGGGAATAGTGTCTAAATGTAATCAGTTCTCTATCCTCTATAACTTGGGAGAATTCATCATCTAATGCCTTCTCAAGGTATGAAGCAAAGTCATATTCAATATTAGTTTCAGGGTTTTGAATTCTCATGGCCATCATCATTAGGCCTATTGGAATTTTATCTTGAGCATCTATCCCCAACACTTGGCAAAGAGCTAAATATGTATTCACAAAGTAATACTGAAAATCTATCACATTAAATGGTTCAATAGTGGTAGTAGAGATGGGGAATGTTTTGTTACCAATGCCTCTTTTCATATATAGGGGTACCTCATCACTTTTATAAGTCTTTTTTAACCTAGCATAATCTTCCTCACTTTTATGTAGGTTTATCTTGGTCAAAGCCTACTTGTTTAAGCCAAAACACTCAATGATGGATTTTTTGGTTACTTCTACCAATACTGTGTCATTTGGAAACCTTACTATTTTGGTAGTTGAGTGATAGTGTTTGGCTAGTAGTCTAATAAATTCTACATCAAAA
>VDFB02169137.1:0-17457 GCA_007258455.2 Sequoia sempervirens
TTAGAGATCATAATTTCTCTCTTCTATAGCATATAATGGGAAATCACAATTGGTTGATCATTTGCATGAGCGCACAAACTGGCCTTCAACATTTTAATAACATCCAAATTCCATATAGTAGTCAAAGCTGCAACATGCCAGTAATCTATTAGGAGATCCATTTATTAACCTGCAAAGTTTTTAAAAATTATTTTCTCTCACAATGACATACAATTAAATCTTCTATTATCAACTACATATTTAACCTTAGCTTTGAGTGTTTATGGTTGTCTCTTTTGTCATTCATGGATAGGTACAAAATTTGTAAACTTACAATCTATAGCCACTTCAATGGTTTATAACAAAGCTTATACTGTGAAGTTTTCCTCCAAGCATTGCCTCATACATCACCATCACAAGAAATGAAATCAAATAAGAGCAACTCCCCTCTAAATCTAATAGCTAGCATATAGGGCCTTCAACAATAACATAATAGAATTCTATCTAAACTTGATCATCACAAAATCAACTCAACATCAACACTTGTGAATAATTGAATAGATGCCTTATATGATGCTAAAATGAAAATAAATAGTTCCAAAACCTCACATCACTTTTCTTTTTCTTTCATTAAAAAATGGGATAAGATATTACAAGAAAATTCTCATACACGATTGGAACAGTTACATTTATATTGATGCCTCTTGGAAGTTAAGAATCACGACTTCAATTCTGATGTGATAACATCACTTGCACAAATCTAGCAATTCTAGAAATTGACTTCTCTCACACTGAGAATATTGAAGTCTTAAAATGATTAAGTTGTATCTCTTTCTAAACTAGTGAATAGCCATCAATGGGATTTGGTCAATTGTTAGAGACAAAAGATAAGATTTTGAATAAAATTCTAGTGAACTAGGAAAACTAGGATTCATCCTTTTGCAATCTAGAGAGCACAACCCAAAATTCAGCCTTTTCCAGCAAGCCTCAACCATTTTCAAGAGAACAATCATTATGTCCAACAATGACGGTTAGCCTACTCCTAAAGCATTAAACACCAGCAACAATTTCCTCATTGTGTGCAGTTGATGCATTCACTTTTGTATGTGTTCATACAACTATCGAGCAGACAAGTACCGTACAAACAATACAAACACTTGAACAAAGAAATACACAAATCTTCTGCCACTCAAAAACCAAAACTTTACAATGTTTATCGATACAATCTCTGGAGTTGACCCATTTATTTACCTCAGTTGCCTCCAACTGTTAATTATGTGCAACTTATCATATGTAAATAAAAATTCTCGATGCACCTTACACACCCACAAAGATCTGTGTAACTTGAAATACTCCTTAAAAGACAATCATGCTATCATTGTGCACTATCAAAGTCTATGCTTCATACATCTAGTCTCCATTCCCAAAGAGTTGTGCCATCAATAGAGGGGTTGTGTATTAAAGTCTGCAGGTGTGCAAATACCAGCAAGATTGATTGTCATATTGGGATCGTACTTCATTTTAATTTGGTGGAACTATATGTGGTTGGACAAGGCATGAAAAGCCTTCCTATACATTATACAAAATATCTAAGGAATCAACATTTCTTTCAGTACTGCGCCAGTCAACAAACATGCCATGCATAATATGTGGTCTATTGGAATCATTAGGCCTATGGATGTAGATATTTAGACTTGGTTGAGGCTGTTTATATCCCTATAATATTATTAATTGTATTGAGCATTACCTAAGAAATAATTTAAGTATCATTCTCTAAATTATTTGTGTAATTGTTCCTTGTTATGAACTGTGATTCCAATCACTCTTCTAAATTATAACTGAAGATTTGGTTGTGCAGGTTTCATGGTTAACCAATTATGTGGAGTCGCTTTACGCGATGTTGCTACAAATCTAGCATCTCTACAAGCATTTCAAAACATGTGAACATCAACTATGAGACAATGTGACACCAGCTTTATGTATAAACCCTCCCCTGTGGGAGCCCGCCAGTGTATTTTTTTGTCCATTTTCCTCGAATATTATTCCATGATGTATACTGTCGAATAAATGAGATAATTTCTGAAAGGGAACTAAATTTAGGCTCCATGCTCACAGACTATCCATATTGACAATGTCATATAAAAAAACTATAATTTAGCATACAAATTGTAAATGTGGATTGCAATAGCAGACTAATTTTTAACCCAACTCAGCCTAACTAAATATTGTTACTTGTTAATGAAATTAAAGAAAATGCCAAAGTAAACATGAATGCAGAATGTATAACATATTATAAACAATGCTACCAGATGCTAAACCAAATATATGCTTCAATTCAAAAATAACATATTCAATGGAACAATCAAGTGAATATGTTGTTTTACATAGCATAAAGAATGTTACCAGATTCTAAACCAAATATATGCTACAAAATACAGTGAAAGATTAGTTTAGTGGGACGCCATTGTAACAATCTATTTGAATGTTAGTAACTATCATGCGTTATGATGTTAAAAATTTAGTACTAGTACTTGTTGATATGTTACTTTTTAGTGATAGTTAGGTTGCCTTTTTGTGATATTTAAGTTAGTTAGGTTGGTTTACCACATCTAACCTATAGATTTATGTGAAGGAAGAAATTCCATCAGAAGGTGGAGAGTCCATTAACTAAATACCTTACTTAGCATGTCCTCTGTTTTCTTCCTCATGATTAAATCTATTAACACTGAAGTTCCAGAATCCAATAGGAACAAGATGGGAAAGGTACTACCATAGAGCTCATCATCGGCTGCTTGTCCTTGTATTGCTCATGGCATCTTGAAACATAGAGGCCATTATTGAGCTGGTGGGCTAAAACCCTAAGACTGTTGTTTGACGCCATTGATAGATTTCTCTTGCACAGATCTTTATTGTATGGGTTTTTTGGTGTTTTTTGAAATATGTTGCAAGGAAAAAACTGTGCTTTATTCTAGCTTGCATGAAATGCAAAATCTATTACCTCATCTCTGCATTGATTTCTACTTAACTTCAACAAAATTCTTCCTCTGTGTTAGAAATCAGTTTTCTCTTGACGGTGTAATTCCAACTACAGTCAGCTCTTGATGTTGTGTTATCAACTCCTGAAGGCTCCTAATGAAAATTCACGTTTTTTCCTGTAGTCACATGGAACATTCTTCTTTTTGACTGGTAGCATTTTTAATGATTTTATTTTTCACAGGCTTTTTACTTTTAGAAGACTATATTTAAATCTGGGCATTTTATATTTAAAATTCTTTAATGTGTTTTTTGTAAAATGTGTGGTAAAAATATTTTTACTTGACTTGAAAGTCAAGTTACTAAAAAAGTAACTTAAAACATTTATTTCTTTTTTACTTGGAAGTCAAGTTTTCATTGTAAGATACTTTTATGTAAGAAGTTTTATTTTTTATTTTTTAAGAGAAGAAAGATGAAGAGAAATAGGTGGAGTGAAAATCAAGCTTTTGAAGAATGCTATGTAGAGCAAGTTTGAACAACAGTCTATAGAATTTGAAATATTTTGAATGAAGAAATATAATATCTATCTTTATGGGTTTATTTTATATGTTCTAAATTTCTTTTTTATTCAGTGATTAAAATTTTGAGTTGAGTTGTTTTAGTTTTATGTCTTCTCCTCGGCCTTTAGCCCTCATCTGGTATCAAATCCAAAGGAACCTTTATTTTTCTATCATGTTTGAAGCCATGGCCTTGACTTCTGGTGCATCCTTGTCCAGTTTGCAAACCCCTATTTTTATAGGAAAGAATTATGAGTATTGGTCTTTAACTATGAAATCCCTGTTTTGATCTCAAGACATCTGAGAAATTGTTGAGAATGATTATGTGGAACTAGTAGACCGTTGTTGGAAGTGCCAAGGTTCTGAGAGGGGGGGCTAAATCAGAACCTTATTACCTTATTTCAAAACTTATTACAATTTTTCAATAGGCAACTTATAACAGAATATATACAATCTATGCAGAAGAAATGTAAGCATTCATCATAAGCATAAAATAATGGAACTCACAAAAATGGAGAGACACCCAAATTGTGCCGAGTGGAAAACCCTCAATAATCAGCCAGGGATTTTCAATTTCAAACTGCATGAGCTCACTATGCCTAATGAGATGCTTGAATTCTTGAAGAAATAATAGTAGCAGGTAGAAGTACAACCAAGGCTTTAACAAATAAGTTCTCACCACCTTCAAGCCATATAAAATGACAAGACATGCAATCAATGTGGAGTAAAATGAGAATGTAGGCTAAATATCTGAGAAAAACTATGGGTATGTGCATGATCATGATGGGGCAAAAAGTGGTGATATGATGGGTATGTGTAGGGTATGTGGCTGATGATTTTTTTTAACCCAAATTTGATGAAATGAAAAGGGTTTTTAGAGGAGATTCTCAGATTTCCACCAATATAAATTATGCTTTGTAACTTTGAATTTAATAAATAATTATTATTCATTTTCTATTTGAATTATGACTAAAGTCCTGATTGATAAGTTGATTGAAAAACATCTATAGCTTTGAAATAGTATCACATTTTTTGAATTTGAAACATGTGTCACATTCTATGCTTTGTATACTATAGGATTAAAACAAAAAAATGAATTTCATGAAGTTTTGACCAAGCAAGGTGGTTAGACATAATGAAGCTTTTATATTTTTTAAAAAGTTGTAATAAAAAAATTCATAATTAATTATTTACTTGGAAAAAATTATAAAAAAAAATATTTTTCACATTGGGACATGAGTTGTCTACTTATCTAAAATCTTATAAAAAATATTATCAATTTATTGTATAAGGTGGTCAGAAAACACACACTTTATTTCTCTTTTTTTTTCCCCTCAAATTTAAGTACCATGCATTTCTGAAATGCACTTCACCAAATAGATTTTTTTTATCAAAACCTAGTAGTTTAAAAACTACATTCAATTTTCTACAAATTCTATTCTTACATATTTTTGAAATAATATAGATAACTTATTCAAATTTTTATATGAAGTTGCCTAACTCTAATTTTTTTGAATTTTTCAACACTTAAGGGCCTATTTTTTCTATGATGACCCTGCACATACCCCTACACCATTCATGTATGCCATTATTGTTGATAGGACGTGCTTTAAATGTGGCATTCAATTTCATACCTCGAAAAGATAGCCTTTAAACCTATATGCTTTTGGAAATTCCTAAAAAGACAACTCAAGTTCATTCCATACATAGCGTTCAACGAGATGTTAGACAACAACGTCTTTCAAAATAAAGATTACATTTAATTAATTCATAAATTCCATCAAATGTCTATGCATCCCACAAAATGGGCTTGATTTGACAATTTGATGGTATTTATTAATTAATTAAAAATAAAGAGTACATTTTTAATTAATTAATAAATTCCATCAAATTGTCAAATCAAGCCCATTTTGTGGGATGCATAGCCAATTCCCCTTTAAAAGGAAAAATAAGTCCATCATGTCACTTGGTCACTGAAACTTGGAACCTCAAAACCAAAGTCTGAAGTTTCAATGTTTTCAAAACCTCTGACCCATTGACTAAATCCACACACCATAACTCAAAGGTTATGTATGTATGAACTTAAGTTACTCAACAAAGTGAACCAACTTGGGGAATCAAGTAGTTATGAAAATTTAGAACTCTACGACAATGTGAAATGTCAAATGGTTATAAAACTTGGAGGCTTACTGACTAAGCTTGCTTTGCTCCCTTGAGTCTACAATGATACATCAAATGTTCTATTGAACCATTAAGTAATTTATAATATAAATAATAAACATGTGTTTTAATTTTCTTTTACTTTTAACCATTAATAGCACTAAGCACAGTAACACTTAACATTGCAATTGCAAAGGACTTAATAAAAGGAATTACAATGTCACATTAATAGTACAACCATTAATAGTATAGTAACACTTAATGTTGCAAAGGACTTAATAAAAGGAATTACAATGTCAAATTAATAGCACAACCATTTACTTTATTAAATCTACATGCAATTAAATTTTTTTTGCTAGGAGCAACACCCTGTATTGATTATCAGAAAAAGATTACATGAGTATCTATTTTTTTAAAAACCACCTTGAAGGCCTTTTCTATCAAGTGACCTTCCCTAATCAGCTAGCCCACCTAGATTTTCATGCATTACAGAATTCATTACAAAATTGGCCTGAATTTAAGTACAGGCACTCTAAGACTCAGGGCTGACTCAATTACCCTATTACTGTTACTATTTCTATTTAACAAAAATTTGAAATATTACCCAACCATAATTTATCATTCATCATCATCCTCTGATTCTATTTGTTTTAGGTATGCCTTGCAATTTGCAATCATCGAGAAGTCTCCTCCACATTTCTGGTGTGCTGGGATTTTTTCGTTTTCCTCCAGGTCCTTGGGATCATTCACAAGCCATTCTTCCCCATCTCCAAGGTGCCAATCATCATCATCACCTACTACAATTCCCTCTGCCAGAACTTTGTCCTCCATGTATCTCATTGCCCACCCACGATTGGTCATTAGTGAGATGATCTTTGCCACCCTTGTATTCATCTACTTACTTTATCATTTATGGACTTACTTTTGTACTTTATCATTATGTTCATTTCATTAAAACCACTTTACTAGGCAGTTAGTAGTTTTTGGGTTTTATTTTGTACTTTACATTTTTTGGTCATACGGACACCAATACACCAAAGATATGCCAACACATCATTTTGTCATCCCAAACCCATGTTGCCATCCTCAGACATAGAGCTCTTTGAGTTACAATTTAAACTCCAAAAGCTAACTCATCTAGAACCAAACTTTGAAGTTTCAAAATCTCTGACTAATCGAGTAGAAAGATGACCAGGAAAGACTTGCAACTCAACAAAGTGAACCATCAAAAAAGTTGGAGAATTGGTAAGTTATGAAAATTTAGAACTTCGCAAAAAGGTTATAGAACTCTAAGGACTAGCGACTAAGGTTAAGAAAATCCAAAAAAAAAATTATATTGTATTCCATGGTATTGAATTTGATATGTGATTCAGCATCATTTTTAAAGAACGACACTTATTACACTACTTATAAATTCCTATTGCATTTCCATTCACACAATCTTTGATAAATAAATAAATGGAATATTATTAATCCATTCCTTGAACAAAAGCTAACATTTCAACATCCATAACTTATAAGTTATAAGCTAACAAAAGCTAACAGTTCAACATAAATAACTTATAAAGGCATCCAGTGTCCACCCAACTTAAACAATAAAAGCTCAAACTACCAAATCACCTAAATTATATAGAGAAATCCTTACGTATCCATCACCATAAAATATTTATTCATAGATAAACATTCCACAACAATGAAACTATCCAAAAATCTATCAATCTCATACAGTTGCTCTATAGAAATTTTATTCATAGATAATAACACCATAGCAATATAGAAAAATTATATCATCTCTCATCACAATAATAGATATCATAGTAGCAAACGTTCAGTATAAACAAAATAAATCTATACACCATAACTCAAATATTATGCATGCATAAACTCCACCAATGTCTTCTATTTCAAAATAACAGATAATAGCCAAAATAACAAAGTTTTCCCTAATGAGTAAATAAAAGTTTGCTCAAAAGAGTCTAATCACATTAGCTAAACCAATATTTAAAAATATCCAATGTCTTTGGTAATGGTTTCTTGAAAGTAACCATACTGAAAATTAAAAGAAGTCATTAACTTAAAAGTGCCAACTTTAAAGAAAGTATACGAAAATGCTAAAAATAAACTATGCATCATTCCTAGCCACTTCAACTTCACCAACTTCCAGCTCCTCATTCTCTCCTTGTCACAAAAAATTCTCTTGCATCTTCATTCTGGCTTTATATTCCCTATACTTGGTAATGATTGCAAAAATCTCCTTGCTACCTGGTGTCAATGTGATCTAAAGTCCAATTCTCAATTTTTTGAGAGCAACTTCAGACTCATTCAGTGTGTCAAACCTCCTTTCTGCTTCAAATTTAAAAAATTTGAGATAAAGCTCCAACCTCCCAAGCTTTGAGAAAGATTCTTTAGTCATTGTAACAGGATGTGCTACTTCTTTGTTGAAGATTTCTCTTAAATTTGAGCAGATTTCTTTTGTGTCTAGAATTTTCTCATCAAAATCATCTGTTATCTTCACCTACAGACCATTAAAGTTCCCCTTGATTTCTCCCAACATATCCAAATACTTCTCCAACACTTCTGTGATTACCTTTACCGGGTTATCATATATGTTTAGTTTCCATTTAAGTGAATCAAGCCATGAAGGATCTAATTCATTTGGATCACTAGAAATCTGTTCATTTACCAACTTCAATTGATCCATGGAAACTAACTCTTTCATTTCTTCTAACCTGTTGTAGTTCTACTATTAATCATTTTCTTTTATCAACAATGTCAGTGTAGGAAATCACAGATTTACTAATAAAAAATATAGCTTTGTGAGACAATTCTTCAATCCACTCACTACAGCCTTGGAATAATTTAGATTTTTCTTAATCAATTGCATCGTAAACTCATCAATAACTCTTTATTGGGAACTAGAAGCCTCAGTATACAAAAATGGAGAAATAATGGAAGAGAATAAGTTTTTGAAATCCAAAATTTGAGATTGCAATTTTACCCTTTCTTTCCTTTCTTCTTTTACCCACTTGGCTAAAGCATTAACTGAGTAACTAGTGTGATATACATCACCTTCAAGTGTCTGGGAACAAATGTCAACATGTATGATTTTATAATCATCCATGGTTATCTTATCATCATCTACATCTTTTAAAGGTTCTACAATTTCTAACATCTTATTACCAGAGACAACATCATTCAAAATTCTTGACATTCTCTAGGCTTTCTTAGGACCTGAGGAAGATTGGAGTAATTTTGTCACTGTATCTATCCAGCCCTAGCGGATGTCGTAGGAGTGTATTCCCTCTTATTTTCTACCACTTTCCTCAACCATACTAGAGAGTTTTCTATTAGACTGGGGGCTTTATCACTTTGAACAACCTCTCTAGACTCACTAGGAATGATTGATATGTTTTCTATAGGAGGAGAAGATTCTTTAGACAAGGGTGGGAAAGTAGTATCTTCAACAATATGCTTAAAGATGCTCTCTAAATCTTCTAACATAGGTTTTTTTTGGACTTTTTTTTTAAGAGCAGGGGTGGATGGGTTGTCTTGTTCACATATTGATTTTGATTTAATTGATTTTTTTGGCTTTTCACCATCACCCCTAGATTGTGAATTGGCACTAGAAGACTTGATGACTATCCTCATTGATGATGTACCTCCAGGGACTACTTGGCTAGATCCTTGCTCATTTTACTGGGATGATTTTGCTTCATGAACATAACCAACAACCTTATGCCATTTTCCATCCAACCAATACTGATTCCTTTTGAGTACTGGTTTGGCCCGTTTACTCATATATAAAACTTCATCTTTATCCTAGTCAACTCTGGGATATGATTTATCAAGCAACTTCTCGTATTCAGGATCAAGAACCATTGAATCTTGAGACACATTTTCAGGAATTTGGAAAGAGAGACCAAAAATTTGTATCTACTCAAGGGTTAACCTCATATGGTCCCTTTTGAAAACTTCATTTTCATTAGTACAATCTTCCCAGAAATATTTGATTGAAGGTTGGTGTTGATATGAGCTAGAGGCATACATATATTTTCTCACAAAGCCCTTGTTGTCAAAATTAGTTCTTACAAATAAGTACTAGATATTGTATTCTTTGAGAATCCTTTCAACTTTCCTAGCCATCTGATTACTTTTGCAAGAGAAAGAATGAGTAACTAATAGGAAGGTATACCCTTGCTTTCCCATATTCATGTATTTTATATTTACTATAGCCATTTATCTATAGACCTCCAAAAATACCAGTAAATCCTCAAGGTACTTAGGCAATTTAAGTGGAGCCTTCTCATAACCTCCAATTCTCAAATAAGAAAAAATATCAAATTGGATATAAAAACTTCCAAAATTCAACACCGAAGATTTTGATTTAGGGGAAAAATGCATTTTAGGGTTTCCATCCAACTTTCTCATAGCTTCCATTAAAAAGGCGTCATTAACAAGACAATATTCTCCCATCCCAACCTACCTAGAAAATTGTGCATAACACTTATACATAGGCATGCCAAGACTTGGTGGTACTTGTGGTTTCAACCCTGGCCAATAAGCTCTTTGACTAGCAATGATATATATCAAACAAGAACATAGATGAAAGGTAGCAGTCTTTTGAAAGTTAACTAATTTCTCATCCAAGTGAAAGAAAATTATCTCAGCCCAATTGATAAACACATTATCATCACAAATAACTAAAATGAACTGACACATCCAGTCTTCAAATAATTCAACTTGTGCATTCTTGATGATACGATGAAGTAAAGCAATAACATCAACAATTTATGCTTTAAAATGTGTCCTCTTAAGTTTATTGGGCAATTGAGACTTACCTTTCTTCTCTGATTTTAACCACCCTTTGGCCATAGAATTTTTACACCAGGTTTCATTAGTCCTAAAATATTCGTTAGCTGTTACAACAGACATCTCCTTTATGGGTGCCTTCTCTAGATTTCCCAATGCCTGAGAAACGACCTCAAGAATTTTTTTAGCTACATTGGTTCTGTTTGCAGCCTTGATTTCTTGGGTTTTAGGAATGTACCTTCTCGCACATGCAACAATTAGGTCAACACTCAGCACTACTTTTGGAAAATATCCACCCTAGGCTAGTCCACTTTCGAACACCTTCACATCTATAGTAGATTTTTCTTTACTGTCCAAATTTGTCCAAAATTCTTCCAATTTAAAAAGTCCTCGCTCCGTATCCCTCACACTGAGCTAGGGATTTTCAATTTTAGACTGCATGAGCTCACCATGCCTAATGAGATGCTTGAATTCTTGAAGAAATAATAGTAGTAGGTAGAAGTACAACCAAGGCTTTAACAAATAAGTTCTCACCACCTTCAAGCCATATAAAATGACAAGACATGCAATCAATGTGGAGTAAAATGAGAATGTAGGCTAAATATCTGAGAAAAACTATGGGTATGTGCATGATCATGATGGGCCAAAAAGTGGTGATATGATGGGTATGTGTAGAGTATGTGGCTAATAATTTTTTTTAACCCAAAATTGATGAAATGAAAAGGGTTTTTAGAGGAGATTCTCAGATTTCCACCAATATAAATTATGCTTTGTAACTTTGAATTTAATAAATAATTATTATTCATTTTTCATTTGTATTATGACTAAAGTCCTGATTGATAGGCTGATTGAAAAACATCTATAACTTTCAAATGGTATCACATTTTTTGAATCTAAAACATGTGTCACATTCTATGCTTTGCATACTATAGGATTAAAACAAAAAAATATAGAATTTCATGAAGTTTTGACCAAGTTAAGGTGGTTAGACATACGAGTTTTTATATTTTTTAAAAGTTGTAATGAAAAATTCATAATTAATTATTTACTTGGAAAAAAATTACAAAAAAAATATTTTTCAAATTGGGACATGAGTTGTCTACTTCTATCTAAAATCTTATAAAAAAATATTATCAATTTATTGTAGTTAGGGTGGTCAGAAAAACACACACTTCTTATTTTTTCCCTGAAATTTAAGTACTACTGCATTGAAATTTCAAATTTTCACCAAATAGATTTTTTTTTAATAAACCTAGTAGTTTAAAAACTACATTCAATTTTCTACAAATTCTATTCTTACATATTTTTGAAATAATATAGATAACTTATTCAAATTTTTATATGAAGTTGCCTAACTCTAATTTTTTTGAATTTTTCAACACTTAAGGGCCTATTTTTTCTATGATGACCCTGCACATACCCCTACACCATTCATGTATGCCATTATTGTTGATAGGACGTGCTTTAAATGTGGCATTCAATTTCATACCTCGAAAAGATAGCCTTTAAACCTATATGCTTTTGGAAATTCCTAAAAAGACAACTCAAGTTCATTCCATACATAGCGTTCAACGAGATGTTAGACAACAACGTCTTTCAAAATAAAGATTACATTTAATTAATTCATAAATTCCATCAAATGTCTATGCATCCCACAAAATGGGCTTGATTTGACAATTTGATGGTATTTATTAATTAATTAAAAATAAAGAGTACATTTTTAATTAATTAATAAATTCCATCAAATTGTCAAATCAAGCCCATTTTATGGGATGCATAGCCAATTCCCCTTTAAAAGGAAAAATAAGTCCATCATGTCGCTTGGTCACTGAAACTTGGAACCTCAAAACCAAAGTCTGAAGTTTCAATCTTTTTGAAACCTCCGACCCATCGACTAAATCCACACACCATAACTCAAAGGTTACGTATGCATGAACTTAAGTTACTCAACAAAGTGAACCAACTTGGGGAATCAAGTAGTTATGAAAATTTAGAACTCTACGACAATGTGAAATGTCAAATGGTTATAAAACTTGGAGGCCTACCAACTAAGCTTACTTTGCTCCCTTAAGTCTAGAATGATACATCAAATGTTCTATTGAACCATTAAGTAATTTATGATATAAATAATAAACATGTGTTTTAATTTTTTTTTACTTTTAACCATTAATAGTACTAAGCACAGTAACACTTAACATTTCAATTGCAAAGACTTAATAAAAGGAATTACAATGTCACATGAATAGTACAACCATTAATAGCATAGTAACACTTAATGTTGCAAAGGACTTAATAAAAGAAATTACAATGTCAAATTAATAGCACAACCATTTACTTTATTAAATTTGCATGCAATTAATTTTTTTTTGCTAGGTAAAACACTGCTAGGAGCAACACCCTATATTGATTATCAAAAAAGGATTACATGAGTATCTATTTTTCAAAAACCCACCCTGAAGGCCTTTTCTATCAAGTGACCTTCCCTAATCAGCTAGCCCACCCAGATTTTCATGCATTACAGAATTCATTACAAAATTGGCCTCAATTGAAGTACAGGCATTCCAAGACTCAGGACTGACTCAATTACCCTATTACTATTACTATTTCTATTTAACAACAAAAATTTGAAATAATACCCAACCATAATTTATCATTCATCATCATCCTCTGATTCTATTTGTTTTAGGTATGCCTTGCAATTTGCAATCATCGAGAAGTCTCCTCCACATTTTTGGTGTGCTAGGATTTTTTAATTTTCCTCTAGGTCCTTGGGATCATTCACAAGCCATTCTTCCCCATCTCCAAGGTCCAAATCATCATCATCACCTGCTACAATTTCCTCTGCTAGAACTTTTTCCTCCATGTATCTCATTGCCCACCCACATGAGAGATTGGTCATTAGCTTTGCTGGCCTAAGAAGAAATAAAATGCTCACGGTGTCACACAAAACTTAGAACCTTAGAACCAAAGTCTAAAGTTTCGAAGTTGTCAAAACTTCTGACTCACTAACTACATAGATGACCAAGAAAGACTTGCAACTAAGGTTGGGAAAAGCACCAAAACCTAGACTTTGGTGAATTTACGATAGGAAAGGTGGCAAGGACGGAGTTGACATGACTATATGATCGATGGGTAATTAAGATCAATATGTGTGGAGTTTGGAAAATTATTACCTCTTGGCTAGGCCTGGAATTTGATGGCCACCCCTACCTATCATATGAAAATTTTGTGACATTTTTATTCATTTAAATGCTTGTCACTTTACGTTTTATCAAAAATTTAACTGTCAAAAAAATATTTAATTTATATTTTTTTATATAAAATCTATTATATTAAAATATTATTGATTTTATTAATTATCATACATATTAAATAAATTCTATAAAAATGTTATTGAATTTTTTTAATAGTTTAATCCTTAAATTCATCTATCTAAAAACATAAATTATTTGTAAAAGGCAAATAAAATTTCAACATGCTCACCAAAAAAACCAAGTTACCAAATGTTGTATTATCTTGAAAAAAAGAGAGGTGAGAATCATTGTAAACAAAATGCTATTGTATACTTTAGATTTATCTTCATCCATCAACTACCAAAAAATATTCCAGTTTTAAACTAATGCTATAAAATATACTTTAGATTTATGTTCATCTATCAACTACCAAAAAAGATGATTAACTAGCACAGTTTCCATTTTCAACATATTAAATTATGCCTAATCTACCCACCTAAAATCTAGGCATAACCCCCAAACAACAAAATCATAGAAAAGATTTAGTATAATAATCTAAATTTTTTTAAAAAATTGTACTACTCATACGCCTTCAATGAATTACCCGTATTCATCTTCTTCCTTGGACACAAACCCTTCTTTTCATGCATCTTTTCTCTAGCGATGTCTTTGAGATTCTCTATGACCTCCTCGACCTCCATTAGCTCGACACAAATTTTGAGTGCTTTCCACCCGCACTCAACACCTTCTCACTACAAATCTTTGGTGCATCCTTCTGGCCACTTGATAAAGAGATGGTTTAAATCTGTGGGCTCCAAACCTCCACCATCCATGCCTTCAACCTTAACAAGCCCCACTCTTGGTATCGACTATTCCAAAATGCCTTCCATATCCTCTAAAAAATCTTTGTGAACCAGATTTTTCATGACTTTGCTCACTACATCCACCGGTTCTCCTAAGACCAAACCCCAAGCCATGACCAACGAATAAATATCCATTTTGGTCTTGTATTTGTGCTTTAATATTTCAAAGCCATTACCCAAAATAAATTGAACTGCTTGCACCACCTGCACATCCTTGAAGAGAAATAAACCCCACAACCACTTCACAGATGCTTTTCCAACAAAAAGGCCTACCTTCCTCTGCGATGTCAAGGTGAAACTGGCCTCCATTGTTTATCTGGTTCACTTTTTATGGAAACTTCCACGCCTCCTTCACTTACTAAACAATGTTTAATTCGCCAATGTGTTTTTCTTAATCATTTGAAAATAGGTTTTTTTCTGGCTATTCATATGGTATTAATCCACACCACTGCCCAGTACCATAGCCAAATTGAGAATTTCAATAGAATAAATGAAAGGTAGAGTACTTTGATGCATTGAAAAGAGAGAATTAAATGTCTCAACCACTAATTTATGAAAATCTAATAGTTCTAGTGTTATTCCAAAGGTTTCAGTTTGCAATTCTAGTGCTTGAGAGATATACTTTCAGAATGCAACTATAGTCGTCCATCAAAAATTCATCGAATGGTCCCTCTTTTAAAAAAAACTTTATGCATGTGCATAATTTAAAATGGGGACGTCACTAGGTTGACAAGACTTGACCCTCAGGATTAAAAAGAGTTAAGATTTAAGGCTTCGTCATAAAATATTTTGCTGACTTAGGAAATATTAAACGGTAAACAAGAGAAAAATGACCAACAGACCTAAATAATTAATAAAATCTCAACCATTGATTTCTAGAAATCTAATGGTTCTAGTGTAATTCTGTAAGTTTCAATTCACAATTCTAGTGCTTGAGAGATATACTTTTGGAATGCAACTACAACCATCCATCGAAAATTCATTGAATGGTCATGGTCCATAATGTCGTGTGGTCGCTGAAACTTGGAACCTTAGAACCAAAGTCTGAAGTTTTGAAGTTTTTGAAACCTCCAACCAAGAGACTACGAAGATGACCAAGAAAGACTTGCAACTAAGGTTAGAAAAATTTTCACCGACACTTCGCCATTACATTTTTTTATTAGTTTCATATTATGTTTAATTCACCAATGTTTTTTCCTTAATCATTTGAAAATAGGTTTAATTCACCAATAAATTTATTTTTTTCTAGTTTGAAAATACGTTTAATTCGCCAATCAAAATATTTTATTGGTTTCAAAACAAATTTTAATCGCCAATGGTAAAATTTAGTGGTTTTAAAAAAAATTCATTTTGCCAGGATTTTCCACAGACTTCTAGTGATTAGAAAAGATTTTCCAATGGACTCTTTTTTTTCACGAAAACCAAAAAAATTCGCCACTAAAATTAATATTTTTATCAGGAAGTATACAAGATTTTCCAAGATTTCTTAAAGTTTTCCCTGCTCTTCTTTATCTTTAGATTAGGTGTGTGTTTGTTGTGATGCATTCCCTTGTGCTTGTGTTATGTGTTCCTGGATGACCCTTGTCACCGTTGTAGGTGCTTAGATATAAGAGTGATTATGTGTCATGAAACTTCCTCTATTTTTGGCATCATTCTTCCTCTATCATGTGTATTGAGTTTTGGAAAATTAGGGACGATGCAAGGTGTTGGGGGAATTTAGGATTCCCTTCCATGTTGACCCAATTTTTAATTTACTTTGTCTTCTCATGCATTCTTCATATGGTTTGATATAGTAGGGGGTTGATGATAATTCATCTATATACTATTATTATACTTATATATATTAATGAGAAACTCTGACCCTGAAATATCATATCACCCCTGTGCCCTTTGTTTGTGATGTTATTGTCTCTTTTTGTATTTTTGGTTATCTTTCTCTTTTTTTGCTTTAGTTGTCATGTTGTTGTGCTCATGTGTTGTCCCTTGAGTGTGAAACAACACCATCACCATGTCAACTTTGATTTTCAAAAAACACATTCATTGCCAATGAATCTTTTCTCAAAAAACCTTGCAATGTTTTTTAAAAATCGTATTCTCAACTTGGACGCCTAGTGGAATGTGTTTCCTTAGCCATGGGTTTGTAAAGAAAGAACTTGAAGAAATTTCCTTCGAGGAGGGAGCATATTTTTGTGTAGGAGAATCCTTGACCTTCTCCTCATGAGGGGCCATTTTATTCATTTCAAATTCCTTGATTCAAGTTTAAACATCTTTCAAAAGGATTCCTTGATGATTGAATTGATTTGCAAAAAGCATTCTTTCACTTTCAAACAATGCATCCCTTAAGTGAACCCCTCTTCTTTTGAAAGGTTCCCAAGGGACCCCTTTGAAATTTTTTCAACTTTCTTGACTGTTTGTGTGATTGTTTATCTGTTTTCCTAAGTGGCTACCTTTTGTTTTATAACATGCTTTATCTATGGATTAACATGTTGCTTTGTAGGTGTGCTTGTGAAGCCGCTTTCCAGTCCAACTCTGCGGAGTCCCCTTACCTTAGGCTTCCTTCATGAGAGAGTACTTGGGGGGATGCTTTCTTTGTAGGTCTAAGGGCCTATGAAGCACTTGCATCTTGCAGGATTTGTCCATCATTGGACTGCAGGCCTTCGGTGTACTTTTTGCAACTTCGTAGTTCCATAGAGCTACAGAGACCTTTTTTTTGAACCTCCTTAGGAGAGAGTACCTATGGAGTCCTTTACCTACCCTACACTTTTGACTTCACCAGATCATGGTCTTCTTCCTCAATAGTTCAGGTATACATTTCTAACTCTTTGATCTACTTTATCGAACACTCATTGATACTCATGCTCACTAAAGTGGGGGAAAACTGTA
>VDFB02169138.1:0-44304 GCA_007258455.2 Sequoia sempervirens
CTACAGTTACATCAATGGATAGAACTCAGAGCAGAAGATTGATTCCTGCCTTTCTTCCTAACTCACCAGTAAAGGAAAAGAAAT
Organism: Sequoia sempervirens; assembly: GCA_007258455.2. Classification (NCBI taxonomy): domain Eukaryota; kingdom Viridiplantae; phylum Streptophyta; class Pinopsida; order Cupressales; family Cupressaceae; genus Sequoia; species Sequoia sempervirens. The sequence continues at coordinate 85 of VDFB02169138.1, forward strand.
TTAGTTTGGAGAAACATTTGGGAGACCTTGCTCAATTGCAACAAAAGATGGCTTGTGGTTTTGTCCAATCACAACAGAAATTTAACCGGAATTTTCAGCGTCTTGCTAATTTGTTGTCAAGAGAATCTCAGCATTGTAATGACTCTTACACACCTACAGGTACAAGAGTGCATGATTTATTGGTGCAGGAAGAGGATATTGAAACTACAAGGGAAGTGGGCAGAAATCTTTATGAAGAGTTTGAAAAACATGCTGATGTATATGAGGATAAAAGGGAAGGCTCTTGTGATGAGGAACACTTGTTTGATCACAACTCTGTCCAGTCATTATTGGGTGAAGATTGTAATGCATCCACAAGCAAGATGGTTGAAGAGTGTCATGCACATTCCAACGTTAACAGACCCTGTACATATGAAGACAAATCAGAAAAAATAATTCATGGCAACCTTGAACAAAAGCCTCTCATGTTGGAAGATTTGGGAAATCACTTTATGGTGAGGGAAGAAAAGATTGTGAAAGTATTATCAAGGATGGATGATACTCATAAGCTTGTTGAAGACCTCATTAGGACAGCCCAAATTGAGGAAAGGCGAAAAGGAAAGATAACTGGTACTTCTCATACACATATGCAGTTCATCATAGAAGAGTTGGAATTCATAAAAGGTGATTACTTGCAATTACTAAGAGATAGAGACATGGCTGTCAAATTGGTGGAGGACAAAGATAGGGAAATTGTCGATCTTCGTCTTCAGTTGAGTACGGCTCATAATTCAGTGTGCAAAACAGAAAATCAGTTGTGTGTTGCAGCCACTCTGCAAGAGCAAGAAGTCAATGCCAGAGACATGGAGCGTGAACAATTTGATGATGATGGTTTGGAACAAGGAAAGGAAATTCATAAGAATGCTTCAAGTGAGGTTTGCAAAAATCCCAGTAAAGAATTTGATAGGCAGGCAGATTTGGGTCATAAAGGCAAAAGGATAGAATCAGGTGTAATCTTACTAGAGGAACCACATGTAACATTTGCGAAAGAATGCAAAAGTTTTATGGTGGGTGGCATTAAGATTTCGACTGATAAATCTTATGAAGGCATGGGTTTTAACAGTGCTCCTTTGGGTGATCACAATGCTGTCCCATCATTCATGGTGGAAGATGTGAAGGAAGAGTTTGTGGCCTCAAGCAATAGGCAGGGTACGGTAGCTCTTGGAGAGATTATTGATGAGCATGATTCTGATTTCTTGAGTTTGGCCGACAGTTCTTTGTCATCACATGAACCTTACAGTGAAGTCTTCCATGAGAAGCTTGATGAATTTTCAGATTGCTCAGAGTTTGATTTTGTATCAGCAATTGATGAAGAACATGTGGCTGATTTGGATACATCTTCAAGTGTGATCATTGACTCTCAAATTGGCATCACTCCTACACATGTTGAAAAATCAGAAGTGGGCATACAAGACGGGGAATTTGTGGATCTTTGTCTTCAGTTGAATACGTCTCATCACTTATTGCAAAAATCAGAAAACACATCTTCTATAACAGCCTCTATCATGATGCGAAATGACAATGCAAGTTGCATGGAGTGTGAACAGATTGATGGAAGTATTGAGGAGCTTCATGAGGAGACATCTTGCAGCTCGATGACATCATTCGATTATGAGTTAGGTGAGACACTACCACTTCTCACTTGGAAAGACCAAGGGGAAGATCAAGATTTGGAGGTGTTCTGTGACTCTAAAGGAAGCAGGGAGGAATCCCAAATGCTGATTTGGGACAACAGCAGTTTACTTTCTCATCCTCATGAGTTTGCTGCTTATGATCATGAAAAGGTTAATAATATATATTCAACCATTGTTGACAACCCTCTTTTTGAGTTGAGTGCTGACTTGACTTTAGATAATCCACTCTTTGAGTTGGATGAGGAAGAGGTTCTTGATCCTAATGGCACAAATGATATGTGGGTTTCAGGTGTGGGATGTGATTGTAAAGTTGAGCATACAATTAGTGGACCAGCCACTAATATCTTGTCTTCATCTGCACATATTGATTTCCATAGGGCAGATTTGGTTGAGCCTTTGAATTTTCATGGTGAGAATGAGGAGTTATTTTTTCTAGAGGCTCGCATGGTAGACTTTACGTCCTTTAGATCAGATTATGAAGAATTATGCATGAATGGTGGCATTGCTGGATCAGATCGGTTTGAGTATGTTAACACTCCTGGAGAGGTTATTGATTCACTACTTCCTTATAATGCATATGGAGCTATTCTATCTCCTAGGTATGGAGCATGCATGATTATTGTTTCCCCTGCTGAATGGCATTTTCTTTCAGCAGTTGATTGGAGAAGTCGGATGGATTTGCATCATACTTTCCATGAAGGCGGTCGACATAATGATGAGGTTCAATCGTCTCTTGACATTAGAGGTATTTGTGGCTTCTTCTGGAGGGAGGTTCTCAGTTGGACATATGATATTTGGGTTTATTACAACACATGGCAGATCATCATAATTGAGTATGCACCTAGGATAATTTGGGATCCTGGCCTTGACATGATTGGCGCATTATCTCTTCAGGATCTTGATGCATTGCTTCACAATTTTGGGCATATTGGGATTATTGCAGTGTGGGATCCAGAAATTTGTTTGGCAAGCAGAGTGCTTCACAAGTTGGTATCCTATGACAGAGTTATTACAGTATGGGATCCAGGGATCGGCTGGCTGGATCGAGTGCTTCACTGGTTATTGCGGCATAATAGGGTGACTGATAACAGATTGATGCAGCAAATTGGCAGAGCAGTGTTTTTGAGATTGGTTTGGGATCCAGGTATTATCATGACTGATTACATTGTCTACATGGATCTTGGTGGGTTGCTTTGTATCTTGTTGCTTAATGGCAATCATGTTAGAGTGGAGTTGCGGATGGGTATATGTTTGCTTGGGACAAGCAATCTCCGAGAAGGGAGGACTGTGATGTCCCCAAATTTTAATAAGGCCAAAAAAGAGATTTGATTAATTATTTGAATATTAAATTGTCTTAATTAAAGACTTTTTATTATTTAATTAATTAATTATAAAATGTGACTTTATTAAATCATTAACAAATATATTATTTTAATAAAGTCATTAATTAAAAATAATTCAGTTAATAAAACTGAAAGGTGACGGCTTAAGAGGGGGTATTGGGGAAGCATTTGAAGACACAGAGAGTTTTGGATTATGCTTTGGATTTCGGTATGGAGAAGTCTGAGAACGAAAACTCTCGTGACTGGGTCATTCTCGACGAAACCCGTTGGCCATTACAATGAAATTATGATTGTTCCTTCCTTTATTTCCATACGGACATTCCTCGATATCCGGAAGTTTATGATAACTCCACCTTTGAAGGGTTTGACGTGATTATTCCGGGTTTGCATTACAATACCCAACCTTCGTGACCCATCTCACCGGTGCGTTAATGATTGCTACCATACTAGAATTGTCGAAGATTATATTAGGCTAGCAGCTTGAATACAAGTCCCCTCGCTCACCGCGGACATACCTGCTAAATGCTCAATTCATGTATTGCCCTCGAGTCAGTTTCTGGATTCCCGCTTTGCTGGTCGAAATAATGGGTTGAGGTCCCATGAGAAGAATGCTTCCACAAGCATTCCATCTATTACCGGGTTGATGCTATATTTTTGTCTTTAGGATCGGCAAGGTCATTTCATTATAGTAATTATTTCCGGAATGGTTTACGAAGACAAGATGATGGAGTCGGCATAATGTTTCGCTTGTGCAAACACGACATTTATGCTGAGGATCATGTTGCCGGGTGTTCCCTCGATCTTCACACCATATCGCTAGCCTCTCACCGACGGGTTATCACGGAAAGCACCAGCGACGTCTTTCATAATCACCTGGAACAGATTGAGCGAATCAGTTATTTATGTCATTGATATTTATCACCAGAGACGGGCTCTATATTAAGTGAATATTACGGGCTCGACATCCTGTTATTTGAATGACCGTTGCAGAAGTTCCAGTTAGAGGGCACAGAATGATGTGAAGACTCGAACTTGTATGAGTTCTGATATTCGTTGCTGGAAGAGGAAACAACTGTTGAGGATACAGAAAGCCAAAGGAAGGAATCGGGACCATTCATAAGCATTTCAATATATATTGGGCTCTTGTGTTAAGGAGCGTTTGTCTGCAATTGAGAGCATCTCTCTGTTCACATGCTGCTCGTGTGACTTGTGGAGCGGGTGTATACATGTCGTACATAATCGGGTATGTTAAGCATCGACAGTACTTGTATCCCTTGCATGTTGAAAATGAATAAATGAATGTTGACTGACAATCATTATAATGTGCTACTGCAATGGTTATATTGATACATAGGATGATAAACTGTGTCTGCATCTTTACTTAATCATTTATGTGAGTGGTCGTCACATTATAATATACCATAACTGTGGTATACATTAACCGAATTTATTACAAACTGTAAAGAAATATGTGGAGACAAGAAGCAAACATGGTTAATATTATAAACTTGGGTAGAGGCCTTCAGTGATCTGGAACTAACAGATGCACAGAAAGGAATCATTATCTACATCCAGTAGGATACTGAATATTCATAACTCAGACATTATTCGCTATCACTAGGTCAGAACAGTTACTCAAATATTAATTGATATTCTCTGTCTGATGATCACTTGCTCTGTTATTTGTGTTGCTACTGCCAATGTCTGTGTCATGTCTGAATAACTACCAATAAGAGGCATTTATGATATGTGAACTGGAGATTGTTGAATTCACTGAGATTGCAAGTATTGGTTTGTTAGTCAAACCTCAGGAAACGATAATAACTCGCCTCGAGAGGTTGGGCCACATGTGACTCTCTACAAACTCACCCAAGTCATTTTCACGCAAGGTAAGCATGATCCTAAACCTCCATGATGTGAAGTTAGATGCACCCTCGAGTCTATCCTCGATCTTTGACCCGTTCACCATCTTGACTAATGTAGATAGATGAACAACTAGGTATTGCTGATTAGGAATAATCTGATCACGATCCTCTCAAACCCGCTCTGATACCATGTAAAATTTTAAAGATCAGATTATATGCACAGAAATAAATTCAAATCAGACACAATAACACAGCAGATACCTTGGGAAAACCCTCCTCTTGAGGGAGAAAAAACCCAGCAACAAAGATCACTCTTATATATATAAATGGCAACAACAAATCTCTTTACAATGAGGCCAATTACAAGGCCATCCTTCAGCACCTAACACAGATGCAATGACTGATAATAATCTGCACTTCTAATTCTTCCCTTGAATAGATTCGCAACCTGCTCTTAAGGAAATTCGCACTTGACTGAAATAAATCGAACTTGATATGAATGTGGAATAGATGAAAGTGACCTTGTATATATACAAATGTGAGAGAGGTCGCACCTCTTTATGTACAAGGTCGGCCATGATACAAGTAATATAATTACAAATAATAAATGCAAATTATAAGGAAGGTCGGCCCAAGAGAAATTATATTGTTGCCAAGAGAAGCGCCCATTCTCATTAAATGACACATATAAATAAATAGCCGATAGGCTATATTGATTTATGTCTTCACTCGTGGCTGGAAGGATGAACCCGAAGCTGCCATAACATTAACACTTGGAATTCAAAGAAGCGGTCAATGTCAGCCCTCTCATCAAAGGAGGTAGAATATGTCACAGCTTCAAAGGCAACAAGAGAAATTTCAAGGCTCAAAAGGATTCTTGAATATTTTTACGTGTAATGAGTTTCTTCATCACCTCTTATGGTTGACAACACTTCTATAATCAAAATGATAGAAAATCCAGTCTTTCACAACACACATCAACAAAAAAAATCATTTGATTTGACATAACAACCAGCCGACATTCTAACCAGAGTGATTGGAATAGAAATTTTTGAAAATTCAAAGCCATGCTTGGTCTTACAATAACCCCTGTAGATTAAAGGGAGGATGCAATACTATTGTACATAATCCTAGGTGTAGGGAATAAATGTAGTACTTTGTAACACACATTGAAGTGAATGAGAATTGGCTTTCACTCTTTCATTTTCAAATTCATTCGCAGTCCATTTCCTAGCCTAACACAATGTTGAGAATGGCAAAGATACAAAAGTAAACTGAAATAACTGATTCACCATTCCACACGTAATACACATACCATTGAACGAATCTGTGTATCTCTATCTGTTAAAATATGATGTCACAAATATTTCAAGGAATTATTTACAAAGAATAGCCTTAAGTCAAAACCCTTGGTAGTGACTGTACTTAGTTAAACACAATTAACATAAAAATGTCACCTTAACTACCAGAGAATGCTAAGTCAGAAGGTTGCGCCTTTGATTCAGATCAGGTTCATCAAATGTCCAGTTATTTTGGAGTCAATGTTTTAAGCAGTAAAGGAATACAAGAGGATAAGATATTCATCATTCCGTATATGATATGCATGCCGTTGCTGCAAGTGAAAGAACAATGTATATCGATTTACCCCCACCTATAAAAATGAGAAGATTACACGAACAGTAATAAGTATCTAGATTTATCTACCAAAAAGCAGCTTTAAGTTCAAACTCCTTACAAGTGACTATTCATGGTAAACAGAATCATATAGAAGTGCCCATTTCACTATTCCCAAAAACCTCTCCTTCCAAGTAAAACTCAAGTTTCATTATGAAATCAGTATTAATCATGTGCAAGTTAAACTACATACATTCCTTATGCAAAAGCTCCGTGCCAGAAAATGTCAATTCAAAATAAAATGGTGCCATAATTCAAATTCCCACAAAAACTCCTTAACTATTCTAAATACTTCCTAGCCTCTTACATAGTGTATCGTCCCCATTTTGGCCATACTTTGACTGATAGCCTATTTTCGGAAATCCGTAGGTTGATCAAAAGTGAAATTAGGGTTTCCTTGCTTGGAGGTTTGTGGTATTTCTAGGTATTTACTATTTTTAGTAAATACTAATTTTGGCAGTGGTTCAGTTGTCAGCTTTCATTAAGTCTTGCTTCCAGCTCAGTTCTGCTTTCTGTTGGTTTTGAGGTAAACTTACTATTTTGGCAGTGGCTATTTTTAGTAAGTCTAATTTTGGCAATGGCATCATCAGCAGTTCAACTCAAGTCATCTTGTTATCCATCAGTCTCAGTTTGGCTTTGGGTTTGGTTTTCTCCTTGGACTGAGTTTCAGACTTAGTCAATTTTCATGTCTTGAAGTTGTACCCCATGCCTAGGCTTGATGACTTCCAGTTGTTTTAAAGAAGGGGACATAAAGGGGTCAAGTGAGCATTTAATTATTTTAATAAATGCCTTTATTGTTGCAATATGAAATGGATGCCTAAAGGAAGTTGAATGATATTTTATTATTTCAAAAAGTAAAAGGCAAAAAGGTGGCGTCCTTTTTTGAAGTTGAAGTGATTCAACTTCTTGGAATTTGAAGAGTTCTTGTTGCTTCATTTGCCAACAAAAGCTTATATATTGCTGCTGTTTGAAGAGCTGATTATCTATGAATTTATGCTAATGTTATGTCATTTAAAATGACAACTTGGTTTTACCGAGGGATGCTTACCTCCTAGTTTCAATCCAATTTCATGTTTGAAATACAACACCTAGTTGGTTTTCATTGCTGCTTCTCATCCAGACTAGCAGATTGAGCTCAACAGTTGAAGTTTTTAATGATATTTCCAGTTTTGAAGTTGGTGATGCAACAGCTGAAAGTGTTTTTGCATACAGCTTTTGTGATTTTTAATTTTGTTTGGGCACTTTTCCAATCCATTCCTACACCCAAGGCGACCATCTTTGAAGTTTCCAGATTTTTATTTTGAGTTGCTGATTTTTAATGACAAAATCGCCCCTCAAGGAGGGCCGTACCATTCTTGAAAAGCATTGGAATTCGTGCTTGAATTATATGCTGAGTTTTGGTGCTGTTTGTGATCTGTTTTTGGGCGCCTACCTCCTAAGAAGACACAGCAAAAGACGACATTCGATTTGGAGGTGAAATGAGTGAGTTATGAGTATTTTACTGATTTCCAGTTTGCTGATATGAATTTCCAGAACTCAGGATTTTACATCAGATTTATAAGCTTTCTGTTTTAATCATATTTCTGTCATTGGAAAGCAAAGAACATCATTGGAATTCATTCTTATCTTCTTATCTCATTTCTCTATCATTGTAATACATGTTTTTGCAGTCTTTGAATTGTAAGGTTTCGATTAGTAGTACTAATCTAACCAATTGTTATTGCTGCAACTACTTGTTTAATTTCTAATTAATTACCCCTGGACGGTTTACCGCCAGTGCGGAGAAAGAATTTGTTATATCATTGTACCCACTTTCAAGTGGTGAATCCCCACAATTCTGTGGATGCCCGCCGCAGCGGATGAATTGTTTTAATTGTAATCTTTTCCCCCCACTGTTTGGTGGTAGTGTGGAAATGCTTTTCATGGCTGGTTATCCGCCTATCAGTTTCTAGTTTTCAATTCAACACTCTGTCATATGTTAGCACCTCGCCCTCAGTGGGATCTTGAGTGCACATTCTTGACGTTGAGTAGTTTTCTTTCAAGTATTTTCATTTAGCTCCTCCGCCATATGACAACACCTATCCCACATTGGGATTGAGTGTGCATTCTTGGTGTGAGTTCAATTCAAGTTCAGTTTTCTATTTGGAGCTAACGCTAACCGAGTTGATTAAGTGCTGGTTATGTGTGTTAATTCATCAAAAAAATTGGTTAGCATATTTCACATAGATTTGGTTTAAAAGCTTCAATTCAGAAGTCTAATATGGCAACGATATTTCGTCTGAAAAACATACTTACCCCAGGGACATATGCAACATATTGTCGAGGATTGGCCTGTCTAATTCCAAGCTGACAATCCTGTCAAGAAATTAAACAAAATAAATGTTCTTGTCTAAAAATTTCTTTACAAGAGCTATTCATACCATGGTGGGGATCACCCAAGTACATCAAAGTTTCAAACATATCAAGATGCCTAATATACATGCTTAAGAACTTAGTTTGCAGACTAGTTAATATTCATGCCGAAAAAGAGACGAGGAAGTGAAATTCTAAAACAAGATGAATATTAACTAGTCTACAAACTAAGTTCTTAAGCATGTTTTGCAAATTTGTTCATGATACAATGGTTATCAAAGCAAAGATATCTTAATAATGCTCAATTAAAGAGATAAATAAGAATTAAGTATATGAGATTGAAAAGAGAATCAATTAAGAATTCAAGCCTCTAGAAAATTTTGTAATATTTACAATAAATGAGCATGTATAATTTCTTGCATACCTTAAGCAAAGCCAAGGTCTCTTCAGCCATTCGACCTTTGCTGGGCAAGCCTAACCGAACCACACTTCGATGTACAGCATTGCCATCCACATTTCCATGGAAGAACTTGGTTTCTTCTCCTATTTATTCCCCTTAGCATAAGCATTTACTAATCATAAATTAAATTTTGTAGGCTACAAATTACCAGCAAAAGCAATTCACGATCAGGAATTTTTCATTAGCATCTGTTGAATAAAAACTTCAAGCTTAAAAGTTCAGGGGATTGTTCTTATGTGCTAATTAGAGCTGGTGGAGAAGCTACCTTAAAAATCACTTTAGCTTTTCATGAACATATTAGAACATGAAGTAATTTCAAAATCTTAAGAATGTGGCAAAGTTATCCAAGCTTACCCCTGCACAGCCTTAAGAAATGGCCCAAAACCTCACAGTTTCTAAAGCTAATATTAACTTAGGTAGGGGTCCATGAAAGGGAATACATGCCATTATCTTTCCCGCAGGCGTCTCATGCACTAGATGAAATCTTAAAACTGCCATAAAAGATAATCTACAACTTAATTGAGGAGCAGTTATTATTTATAAAAAGTGTTTTCAAGGACAAGAATCAGTGGGAGGCTCTAGATTTGCAGCAACTGCCCCTAAATTTGTATTGCCAGCCTCAAGTCTGTATCCAATAAATGTTTGCCTGAAATTATCTTTTTCTTCAGACATGAAGTGGGTTATGGAGGCTAAGAAGCTGTGGGGCCCTAAAGATTAGCAACAACTGTTCCTAATTTTTCATTGCCAGCTGTGAACTGGGTCTTTTTTCCAGCACTTGGAGCCTCAGTAATGGATTTTTCGTAAGTTTTCTAGCCTTCCTTAATGGGGCTTTAGAACATTAGGAAAGAATATTCTGTTTTAACATGGGAAAAATTATTGAGTTAATTGAGCAATTTTCATATCATTTGTCAATGTTTTTTTTATCTATATATTCAAAACATTTTGATAGAAAAATTCAACACAGTTCTTTTAAAAGCCCTTTTAAAATAGAATACTAGAAATTTACCTCATATGTATGATTTTATAGTTTTATTTTTTAATTGACTTCTGTGTTTTAGATTAAGTTGAAATGGCTTTGAGTATTACGTTGAGTTGGGCATTTGCAGCTTGCAGAGTGGGCTTGCATATGGAATATGAGTAATAGAAGATGCAGATTCAAATTGGCTGGCTAATTTATACATGGATAATGTACATAGCAAGAGCAGCCCATTGGGTTTTATGTCACTCAATTTTAAAGAACATCTAGTTTATACTTTGATGTGACGCTTTTCAGTACTTATTATTGAAGTTATTGTTATGGTATGTCTGAAAATATTAAATAAATAGAGGTAAATAGGTTGTTGAAGGTTATCATTGGAAGAAAATGAAGTTTTAGATGAAATAAAACATCAAATAGATAAGTAAATTAATAACTTAAATGTATGTCTTAGTAATAATAAAGATATTAAAAAAATTGTTATCAATAAATTTTATAAATTTATGTGGGAAAAGATATTAGAAAGAAAAGAGGAAATATTATGATAATAAATTTAACCTCACTTATGATCATCAACAAAAGATTTATATAGAGACAAATATTTTTTGAAGAAGAAAAACTTGATAACAAAATCAAATACTATCTCATTTGTATAAAATGAGTAAATAGAAGAAAAAAAGATTAAAAAAAAAAATTTATATCTTTTAATTAACTAAATCAGTTGAATCTGAAAACACTTTACTTTGAGAGAATCAGTTGAATCTGAAAACACTATACTTTAGAGAGCAACGTTTAGGCGGGGAAGCCTGGATAAACAGCTGGGCGTGCCTCATGATCCCAAAAGGGGGCATTCCTATATTTTCTGCGGGATATTGGCAAATATTTTAGTTAAAGATTACGGTAAAGTGAGGGGTTATCACGATAATGTCTGATTGAATATATACGAGATTAAGACTACTAATAAAAATTCAGGGACTGTTAACTGCAAACTTTTGTAAGTCTTTCAGTGTCCCACTACCTTTTTCCCCCGAAGATCCATTGTTAGAAGTATCACGAGGAAACGATTGTTTTTAAAAAAGAATGTGATTGGATACGGGTTTACAGTTGGCAATAAAATTTCATGAGGCAGTGCTCCAATCTTCTTGCCTTTGGAAGGCATTTTTTTAAACTTCTACTACTACTCAATTTAAACTGTAGTTATTATAGTCCTAAAGGAAAAAGATAATCGATACAAGTGTCTGCAAATGTTGGAAAATAGTACCCTCAATATCTGCTCAGAACATTAGAAAATGTTATTACTACCAGATAATGATGAAAACAGTGATCTAGAAATTCATCTTAACAACCACAGATTTCATCAAATTTGACAACACAAAAATAAATTACCTGTACGAATAGCCACTTGGCTGGAAAAGGAAATCGTAGAGCAGTGGCATTGCACGCAAATAAGCGAAGAAGAAGAAGAGTATTTGAGCTTCTTATAAGATCGCAGGCCTTGTGCAACGCTGCTATTAAATTTGGTTTTGGGTGAAAAATAAGAAAATGAGAGTTGACGATTGCTGAGAACCATGCTGTGCTATTTCCTTTGCTTTTGTTTACTCTTGGCGACCAATAGAAATGATCATATTTATTTCTGTAGCCATCATTGAACATTTACTGTGCTGTAGGTACTACACCATTAAAAATTCCGGAAGTGCACAGCTTTTTAATTGAGCATATGTCAATTTTAATTTTAGAATCTACTCTTTCATTCTCCCAAGGGTCAACAATGTTTAGCCTAATACTTTATTTATTTTTAAGTTCACTATTTGCGATAAAATTATTGAAGCAAACAGGTTTTGCCAGAAAAGTTTTGCATCAAAGTTCAATGTATTACAATAATTTAATAAATGTGCCTGTTTTTGGAGGATAAACACATGGGCAAGATCGACAAAATTATGTACATTTTTTTGCAGACTTTTAAAGTTTTTCTTTATGAAGAAATCGACAGAAGTATTGTACATAATTTGCAGGCTTAAATAAAGTTATAGAGGTGTACAAACATTTTATATTGTCGTTCCTGTCTATTTTGTACGCTCTTCAAGATGGAAAGACTCCTCTGGACAAAATTTATCACGCGGATGGTCGTTTTTATATTTATCGCACAGAGAGTTTTGCAGGTGCACGCTAAAGGTTTAATATTGTTTATATATTATATTAGAATTTTTTAATCAGATATATTCTCATTATTATTTAAATATAAAAATATTAATAAATATTTAATATAATTTTATAATTGTTGTAATTTAATTTCATCTAATATATAAAATTATTTATTTTCTATTAAAAATATAAGTAATAGTGGTCAATTTTTAACTTTACAGTGGATATAAGTCAATAAGTCTATAATTTATTGGAGATAAAGATTACATATTAAAATATTATATTTTTGTCATCACACCAAATAGTTTTTAATGCAAATCTTTTGTCCAAATGCATAAAACATAGTTGTCGATGTCATCTTAAGTCTTTCAAATTAAATACACTCTTAACAATTTAAAAAATGTATTAGTGTACAACTTTTGATTCTAAATCAAACATGCATTAATTTTTTAATGAACAATATATGTTCTCATTTTGTCATGGTTAAAAATCTTGATTTCTAACTGTTCCCCGATTTTCACCTGCAGGCTCAATCAGGGAAAAATTATGTTTTAAATTCGGCACATGGATTAAATGTGGCTCCCATAAGGGTTGAGCCCAGCGTGCGGGTGTTCGATTTTCATTGGGAAGGTCTTCATCTGATGCTATTTCACAAGCAAGTCTGTTGGAAAGTATGCCTCAATCAGATTTGGCACAAAGCTCCTCAGAGAAGAAAGTCGCTGAGACCAGTTGAATGTCTTGCCGACTGGCTATTGTGCTATATTCATTTGAAATACCCCGGGCGCCCAGATATTTCGGTTGCCATGAGTTTTTATATATCTCTCCGTCGGGGAGAAGTTTGGCCGAATGGTGGAAGTCTCGGCGAAAAGATTTGCTTCAGGGAGATGTCTCTCCGACTGATAGAAGTCTTGCCGAAACAGAATGGTCTCGGGGAAAGGAGTTAGCGTTGGTGTAACGTCTGGCCGGCAGGGTGAGGTCTTGCCAAAGGATGGTGCCTTCGGTGTAATGTTTTGACTTCGGTGTAAGGTTTGGCCGACTCGCTAGAGTCTCGCCGAAAGAGGTTGACGTCGGGGAAAGGTTTTGAGTTCGGGGAAAAGTCTCGCCGACTACTGGTGGTCTCGCCGAAGCGGAATGAGTTCGGGGTAATATCTCACCGATAGGGTGGAGTCTCCCCGAAATGGTCTGAGCTCGCCAAAAGATTGTGACCTTGCTAAAAATTCTTGCCAACCACGGGAGGTCTTGTCGAAAAGGGATTATCATCGAGGAAAAGAACCCTTGTTTGCTATGAAGTATTGCCGATCAAACGAAGTCTCACCGAAAGAATGGTGCCTTCGGTGTAATGTTCTGAGCTCAGGGAGATGTCCTGCCAACTAGAGGGAGTCTCGCCAAAACGGAATGGTCTTGGGGAAAGGAGTTAGTATCGGTGTAATGTCTTGCCGACTCGGTGAAGTCTCGCCAAACGATTGTGCCTTCGAGGTAATGTTTTGCGCTCGGGGAGATGTCTTGCCGACCGCTAGTGGTCTCACCAAAAGGAGGTGCCATCAGTATGATGTCTCGTCGACAGGATGGACTCTTGTCGAAATGGTTTGAGCTCGGAGAAAGGAAGTCTCGCTCGCTATGACCTCCTACCGATTAAGGGGAGTCTCGCCGAAAGAATAGTGGCTAGGTGTAAGGTCTTGCCAAAGGTGATGGTCTGGCCGGATAATTCGCGATTGCTATGATGTCTCCCCGACTTGTTGTGGTTTCACCGAAAGGGTATATGGATATCGATAAGACTCCTAGCCGAGGGGTTTTCATTCGCCATGATGTCTTGCCGACTCATGATGTTTCGCCGATAGTTTTAACTCTTCGGTGTGACTGATGGAGGCTCGCTGAGACCTTTGTCCGACCTATTTGTCTTGCCGATGGGTGTGTTCGTGTTGAGCATCATCAAGACTCTTGCTGATGGTCTAAATGGAAATATATCTACTGTCAGGTGCTTTCAGTATGACCTCTTGCCGAAAGCGATAGTCTTGCCAATGGTTTTGGATATTGATACGACTCTTAAGGACTCGCTATGATGTCTGAACGATAGCGATAGTCTCGGAAACTAATTTTGGATGTCGATATAACTTTTGCAGCTCAGTATGACCTCTTACCGACAGTTCTAAGCTATGTCGATTGTTGCTGTGAAGTATAATCGCATCGGGGAGACACGGCTAGTGTCTCACCGACATGCGATTCTGTTTGAAGAACTTTTGACCGCCCGAAGAGCTTGTGTGGTGTCTGTTCAACCAATTAGAGGAAGCTAAAGGTGAACCAGTGGCAGTTGGATCGATTGACTATTCTTGTGAGGAAGATCAACAGAGCATAAGCGAAATGGATCTACTTTGGTTCGATGGATGATCAGGACATGTGAATTCAATTCAGAGGGTGCCTGATGCTACTTCTCGAAGGGGGTCAACTTGCAGAAAGATCTAGAGTAAGAAAAAAGCTGAAGGGGAAGAGGCCGCAAGTCACAATGACAACTGGGATGTCGGCTAGCAAGAGTGGATTGACATTAATGACCATATTTCAGAACATTCAAAGCAGCTCTTCAAAGAAGTCTCAAGGTCGGACATGGAGGCCAGAAGTTAATGCGATGGTTTCAAAAGATCTAAGGGCTACTCCTGAGGGTGATCCTTCACCGACATGGACATGGGGGATGCACATTGAATGCAATTAACTTTATTCCAAAAGATCTGAGGGCCGACTTGTTCAGGAACCGACTCATTTTTGTAAACCTTAGGGCAGAGGCCGACACTTTGGGTTTTTGGTTGTATATATGGCATTTTTTGCCTCTTTGTAAAGGGAGTTCTTATGCTTTTCAAAAGTTTATGACTTTTGCAGTCCTTTCTCAGATTAGCAAACTTTTGTAACTCATTTGGAGCATGATATATAGAATTTACCTTGGTTACCATTGATGGTTCAATTTTCCTTCTTGTTATTGCAAAATATTGTGCATTTTCAGGTGATTGATCAAGCTACTTTGTGAAATTTTTCTATTTCCTTATAGCTTTGTCTCATGTCAGCATGCCTTTCTTTGCAAAAGTAGTATTATGTAGGTTACAAATTGTGTTTTACTGAATTGCACATGAACTTTTAATTTGTGAAAAAATTGTTTTTCCTTCTTAGAAGTGTGTGCATGTCAAACCTATTAGTGAAATACTTATGCATAATCTACAGAAACTTGTTGTGCAGTTCCATATCCATCATCAGTATTCAAGTGTAACCTAAGTGTCTCATTACTCTTGTCAGTTCGGTGTATCACCATAGGGATTAGTTCCTACCATTTTTGTTTTGCTTTAGTAATCTTCTCCCTTTACCAAGTTACAAAATCAGTAGTTTAGGTGATACAACTAGCATAGGAAGCCGGCCTTCTCCGGAGGTTCTTTTCCATTTTTAGGTGACCCACAACCTGGAAAAGTTCCCATGTTTCTCTGAAGTATCAAGTTCTGCAACTTGATAAGGGTGCAATTTCAGTAGATAACACTAACAAATAATTCTTTCTACTCTAGGTTATGTGCAATTAATTCTATTTTTTGAGACCTCAACTACCAAAATGAAGTACCCTAAATAAGATATAAGGCTCATCAAATGATGTATAAAGCACATTTAAACAAACAAATATCAAAATGGACTCACTCTCAATCCATACCCTCTCAACGAATAAAATTCAAGTCCATAGATCAAACAAATAAGAAATTTTGAAGGAAAAAGAGTTTATAATTTGAAACAAAAATTCAATAAACCATTTCCATTCAATTTGATAAATATTGTAACAACCCTATTGTTCTACTCAAAAGAAATACCAATGTTTTAACCACAAGTGAATACTTCACGAGGCCATCACATAGCAATAAAAAAATTCTTGTAATTCAAAGACTAAATGCACATCTGAAATAACACATATTCCAAACTTTCCATTTGCATTTATAATTGAATATTACAATCTTTCCAAAACGATGACATATATAAAATCTCAAGATAATGTCTCATTCATTACAACTTCCATAGAAATGGATATAAGAAAACATGCATAGCTCCTTTGAGCTTCATTAGCACTAGTAACAAATGGTCTAGGAAATCCCCTACAAATCTTAGCCGCTAATTGATGAGGAGAAGCATTACTCAAGTGCTTTTCCACCAACCACAAACTCAAATGTGGTCCCCCACACATTTATCTAACTGATAGATGGCCCTACCCTTCGACGAAGAGATTGGTTGATAAAAACTCATAACAAATAGCCTTTCTGAGCTTAGTGTTGTGCCCTACAATCTAGAACCTAATCATACGATAGCTACAGCTACGAGTATGAAAATCCCAAACTAATATTGTCTATACTGGACAGTGAACTGATAGTGTAAACAGTGGCTACTTACACTACTTTGGCCAAAGTTTCATATAATAGTGGCATCTATTCACCCACTGTCCTAGCTCAATTTTTTTAATGACCATTCCTATACTAGGCATAGGAAATTCCCTCTGTTGGCTAATCGTTAACCCTAGGAACAACCTATCTTTTTTATAATAAACTATGAATAGGAAATTCCCTCTGTTGGGTAATCGTTAACCCCAGGAACAACCTATGACTATAACATTCCTACTAAGAAATTCAAGTAACTCTTACTTATTGAGTAACCAAATAAAATAGCATCACATCACATCATTGAATTACTCTAGTGCCAAAGGTACAATCCCAACTATAAAAGTCTCCAATCAATGGTTTCTCTCAACATTAAATGCTCCCTTCAAGAGTATCAATAAATAACCTCAAACTAAAAGTATAACCTTCAACAAGGAACGACTTTACTCAAAGTATAATCTTATCAATAAATGACCTCAATCAAAAGAATAATCATATCAATAAATGACTCATTCAAAAGTATAGTCTCAACAATAAAAACTCTAAGTGAGGGTGAATACACATCAATAAAAGACTATCAAAAAGTAGATGTTCATGAATAAAAAGACTTCACATCAAGAGTGATGAAAAGGGAGACTCTCCCTTTCAAATATGATTATAAAACCTCATAAAACATAACAAATGAAGGCAACAAATACATAACAAGAACTGAAATTGGAAGAGAAAATCTGCAACTTTTATTGTCTTGAAATATGCAAAAGATTACAAAAGATTGAAGTGCATGGGCTCCTCTTCATTCCTACATGCAACACCTACAACAAATATGTCTTCAACAATCTGGTGCAATTCCGACAACATCTAGGTATGCAAACTTCACTTCTCCAAGCCCCCCTCCAAAATGAAAAGGCGTGAATAATATAGAGGATGTAGAAGGAGAAAACAAATCCTAGTTTTCCAAAACCATCAACCAAAACCACCTTGAGAAAGGTACACCCAACCTTGGGGGTTTGAAAATATGCCATAAGACATGTGGTGCAATGCATGCTAACCTCTCTTGAGTTCCTAGACTCTTGAGCAACCAAATTTGAGATGTTATGACAACTTACACCTCTTACAAATTCCTTATAGCTTGTCATAATAGTTGTTGCATGCATAGACATGCAAGCAACCTGCAATATTCTTTTAGAATCCCACTCTATGAAAAAATATGACACATATACATGCAAATATGACCCCTTTTGACATCCTCCAAAAGTGGGACGCCCAAAGACCTAACCTTTTGCAAATTACATTTACCGAGTTACTGGGGGTATTTTCCCATCAAAAGTTACATTACATTTTCACACAAAGGAAATTTACAATGTTGCAAATGAAAAATTATTATTTTCTATCACCTAAGACTTTATTGAAATCAAACAAAGCAAAATAAAATATTTTCAAGGTGACATAGGATTGTCAGTACACCATGGATGCTCCTGCATCAGACACCCAAGGTAGAAGAAAAGTGACCCTGTCACTTCTCAAGAGGGTAATCAAGAAATTCAACTTTAGCTTCTGACATCCAAGATGAGACCTCAACAGGCCTTCTAAACCATTTGACCAAGTACTCGAAGTATTGTTTGTGCTTTGTACTCCTACTCACCCTGCTATCCAAAATTGCCTCTATTTTCCCCTCTTCTGAAGTAGGTGCTAGTATATGAATTGTTTCACACATGGTACCTTCATCACTTTCAACTTCATGAAACTTTTTTAGATCAGAAATATTAAATATAGGTGAAATATTAAGTCCACTAGGGAACTCTACTTCATATGCATTACCTGAATTATGCCTACTCACAATTCATGAAACCCCGTTTCCGCCAAGTAACTTCCTCGATAACTAATTGTTTTTATTGTTTTTGTGTATTTTTTGGTTTTTTGGTGTTTTTGCATGCAATAGTGAAGGTTGCGATTTTTAAAGAAAATGATGTAAAATCTCTAATAAATGCAATAAGTCCAGATCTAACATTAAAGGACTCAGAAAACCACAGCTAATGATTGTATTATTTTTCTAAGGCTATTACAATGATAAATATCTGACATCAGGCAAGATAAGACAAAAATTATCCGATTAAAACCTGATTTGCAGCCTCCTGTGAAAAGCCATGAATGGTACGGCCAATCTAGAATCCTTCTTTTCCCTGCGCCAGAAGATAGGAAATGATGCCAGATGTATAAGCACCCCTAGTTGTGAAGTCAGACTATGAGAAAGGAAGGCGATTTGCTCAGACAGGAAAGTACGGCCCTTTTAGTGAAGGTACGGCCTGCAACAGAAATAGTACGGCTTTTGTACAGCAGCAAATAACTAAAAAGTACGGCCCTTATTAATGTCTCCAGATCTCAGGAAATTGGGCACCTGTAAATAAGAAACTCCTCCGGATGAATACACTAAAAAAACCCTGAATATATTTTGCCTGTGATGCTCTGTGATAACTTCTGAATAAGGCTATCTCTCTGACTGGCAATAGATCAGCTGATATTTCACAGCCTCTGAACTACACACACTGAAGATTGCACGTTCTCCAATGCAAGTTGAAAACTGGAACCCTTGGCTCTGTTCTCAGAAGAAAAACTTAGCAAAAATTCGACTTCAATCATAATGGCTCGAATTCCAATGAAAAACCCTTATATTCCTCAAAAGTGCGACTTTTCTCAATTAGGTATCATTTAAATAAATTCGAACTTCTTTTAATTTTTCAATAGTTTTCAAACTCATTTTTAATTATAAATTATAATTAAAAATGGCCCCTTCAATGATGGTCGCCCCCTTGAGTCAAATCACTTAAGTTATAATATTAAAATATTATAACTTTATAATATAAGCTCCGAATAATTAATATTTAATTAATCAATTAAATATTAATATCTCCCTCAAAATATATCCGATTCACGAACCGTCTGAAGCTGGCGAATAAGTGAGTGATTACGCGGTAAACCATCTTGCTAAAATAGCGGGGTGCTCTATTTGGAGTGCCAAATCTTGCTAAAATAGCAATCAGTCAAATGGTGTCAGAATGAGCCCGAGCTGAAAGCCAAGCGATCAGGCTTCGGCAATGAAATGACCAAGCTCCCATCAAGACCCTCATCCATTATTCGAGGGTCACATAATAAATAATCATCGACTCACGAGAGATGTCAGCTGGAAGGGACGGGCAGTCCACAAAACTGGTTTTGTAATTCCGTTAAGGAAAATTGCAAAAAACACCTCCATGAAGAAAATTTTGGGTTTTGGGGGAGGATTCGAACGAACTTAGGGTCCGAGCGAACCCAAAAGGGGTTCGCTCGCACCACCCTTCGATCGAACCCTATTCAATGATGGGACACACATTTTCCATGTTTTCCAGAATGGAAACAAAAGAAAATTTTGAAAAAAGTAGGGTTCGCTTGAACCCCCCTTCACGCGAACCCCCCTTCGTTTGAAAGGTCAAGGGGGATTCGCTCGAAGGGGGGTTCGAACGAACCCCCCCCTTCTCCCCTCTTTTTCCAAATTTCTACAAAATTTTGCCCTTCAAAGCTCGGGTTGAGGATGAAAATGGAGGAGACTTCATAGACCCAACTGAGATGGTGGTGTCCTCGGAAGAGACTATCCATCGAATATAATTTTAATATGTTTTGGTTATTATGTATGTTTTTTTAGTTTGATTAAACATGGGTTTTCAGCCAGAAAATCAAGCTCTCTATTCTACACATGTGGAAAATATAGATTATCAAAAGAAAAAAATTGAAAAATATCAGTGCACTAAATATTGATGTCCCTGATCCAACAAAAAAGAAAAAATTGAATTTCAACACATTCAAAAAATGTTATGCTTTAGCCAGTGAATCATGTCTAAATTGTAGCTGGTTTGACTTTGAAACTTAATTACGAAAAAAATATTCAATGAAATGCTATCAAACCAATTCCATGCACTAGATGTCGTAGTTACGAATCTAAATTCGAAAAAATTAGAATTTTATCCTTCATAGAAAAAAAGTTGTGTTAGCCAGTAACATCACTCTTTAAAAATGTTGTTTATTGTTAAAAACTAGTTTTTGAAGATGGAAAAAAAAGTGGAATCTAATTCCAAAAATTTTGAAAAAAATATATTTAGAATCTACAGACAAAATGTCACAAATTACTAGTTTGCATCATCTTCAAATTCCTCACGGTTTAGCCGCTATAGGTGCCCGAAAGTGAAGATTTAGTTAAAAAAATTCAGTTCAATGTCCAATTTGGCCAAAAATTGTGAACCAGTATTGTGGGATCACCCTTGTACAATTACCATATGTGTGAAAATATGTAATGTCCTAGTACCACTAGTCAATATAATCAATAAACAAAACCAATGACAATGCTAACTCCTCTTTTTCCTTTTGACTTTCATATCACCATCTCTACAATCAATTTGCATAATCCTCTCCCTCATATTCAATTTGTTGGTTGAATCTTTGTCATATTCTTGAATCTCAGCTATCAAAATGCCTCTTTTGGAACCTAACTCCTACCAAGTAAAAATGGCATTGACGACTAGATCAAGTACCATCCCTATTGGATGAGAATGTTGTATGTAAAAGCATAATTTTTTAATAACATCTAGCACCATATAAGCATGGTTCTCCAATT
The DNA here is from genome assembly GCA_007258455.2 of Sequoia sempervirens. Classification (NCBI taxonomy): domain Eukaryota; kingdom Viridiplantae; phylum Streptophyta; class Pinopsida; order Cupressales; family Cupressaceae; genus Sequoia; species Sequoia sempervirens. Next base: position 21,597 of record VDFB02169138.1, read on the forward strand.
GAATATATCTTAGTTCATGACCTTTGAAACCAAAGCTCATAAAAGCAATAGGTGATTTTACACCTTCCTTGTTCTTTTGAGTTAAAATGGAAAGATGGTGAATTTTGAAGCATAGCAATATATGATAAATTCTTTTGAAAAATTAGGTCAAGCCAATGGGGTGCACTACCAATTGCTTCTTTTATATCATTATATGCTTTCTTTCCTTCCTTGATCCATTTGAAATTTGATAATTTCTTCATACTTGCAATATTTTTTGTCAACTCAACAAAATCTGGGATGAACCTTCTCAACAAACTTACCTTGCCAAAGAAAGAATGAACACCAATTTTGCTTGTAGGAAAAGACAATTTTTTAATGGCTTCAACTCTATTTGGATCGATTAGCATTCCTACAATGCTATGTTATGCCAAGTTTTTGGGACGAGGGCAACACCATCTTCTACCTTTCAAAGTCGTAGTGCCAGTCATCTTCTTACCCACATACCTTATGGCATTAGTTCCTTGGTATCCCCAATCACCAATTTTCAATGTTGAAGATGTGGGAATACCTTTAATGTGATACCTCTAACATGAGTTATTATCCCCAATCCCCAACTCTTGATAATTTTATTCATGTCTTTTTGAAGTGGGATGATGTAAAGATGCTCTTATTTGTTTCCTTTAAGCGTAAGATATGGATCATCCCTAATCCCAAACAATGGTATGGGTTATGAGATATCCTTAAAACTCCCATGTTATAGATTTACGAGGAGGGGAAGGGATGGGGGGGGGGCGGGGGAGGGCGACGGAATCAGTAAATCAATAAACTTTTACCCCTTTTCAACTTTAACCAACTTTTAACTTCTACCCCAATATCAACTATGTAATACGAAGTTGAACAATATAAACAAGTTGACTTCAACAATTGTATTTTATGTTTATATGAAACTACAAAGATAGTAGGCACCAACCTACTTGAATAATGAATTTGATAGTTTAGTAGGCACCAACCTACAAGGAGCACCAACCCCTAATGTGCAAGGCACCAACCTTGACTTGACTGAAAATGATGGATGTAAAGTAATTGTCTTCAAACAGATCTGCACTTCTTCTATCCTCAACTCTGCTTTGTGATGTTTGCTATCACCTTTAAGCCCACACAAGAGAATAGATTCTCTGATCTGATTTACTCACACTACTCACCACACCAAATGCAACCTTGATTTGAATATCAAATATGTATGTTGCTCAATAGTTGCAACCTTCTTATGAAAGAACACATCTATACTTGTACCCTTTGAGAATCCCCCTCTTCATTAAACTGAATTTGTTTATTTCTGTCTAAACCACTTTGATTTTATTTTGATCATTTATGCATTGTTTATTAAATCTGTATGTAAGAATATCTCTTCAATAATCAAATCGAATGAGACACACCTCTTCAAGCATCACATTGAATGAACATATCTTTTCAAGAGTCAAATCAAATGAACATATCTTTTCAAGAGTGAACATATCTCTTCAGTGATACATCGTACCATTTGGATAAAACATGTCTCTTCAGAAGGTAAACCGATACAACTCCTCATATCCTTAGAAACACGATTCTCATACCTTTTAGAAAAAAAGACGTCTTAGTCAGAAAACCGATTCACATGACTCTTCAAGAGAATCGTTCTTCTTCTTAACAAGTCATATCTCTTCATTGATCGGGCATTTTAGAGTGATTAGTGTTCATAAAGAACTGTTTGTACATCTTAACAAACCGCCTCTCTTCACTAAATTTTTTGTTGTCTTAATAATCAGTTTATCTTACAGTCGAGTTAACCCAACAAAAACAAATCTTGAAGAACTTGATTATGTCAATCTGAATTTCAACAAATCTGAATGCTGAATGTCCATCTAAATGTCAACGACTTGATTATGTCAATCTGAATGTCAATCTGATCGGAATGGTGATGATCTAAATGTGTCTATGAACCTTAAGCTTGAGAAATGACTTTGCTCTGTTTAAGCCAGCATTCTGAACTTTATTCTTTGCCTTGACATCATCAATGGCAGCATTCTGAACTTTATCCTTTTCCTTGACATCAATGGCAATAACTCCAACACTATTCACTCCCACCCACCTCCATGCACTACTTGTCATGCCCCTAAATTGCAAGCCAATAAATAAAATAAAATAATAATAAATACTCAAATAAATAACAAAACAATTATTAAAATATAAATGTTACAAAATATATATATAATATATATAAACATATAATATATTTAATAAGTAATCAACAGCAAAATAAAATTAATATTAATGCCGACCAATCCATGTTGAAACCCACATTAATATTATACAGGCAGCCAACTTTTAAGATATAATCATCCTTAATGCAACGATAGTATAAGCAAAGGGGCAGCGATTATATTAAAGGACGCTGCGATTAGGAAACCCTCCAAATGAAATACTTTATTATTATGGTTAAGGCAGCAGCTAATATGTCTTAATATGCAGCGATTAGTTTTGGGAAAACCCATGACTCCTCCCAAAGACTATGCCCCTCCAATATAAGAATATAAATTGAGAAAGAAGCAAGGAGAGGAGAGGCATCGAAGCAGGAGAATGGAATAAATAAGCAAGTCTACTATCTTTGAAGTGGCAGCAGCAGACATAATCAGGAGATTAAGGAATATTTTCTGAATATGAGGAGAGATATAATAGGCAGATTTAAGAGACAAAATATGCAGATCTAAGGAAGTATTTGCAGCAACGAAACGGAGTGAAGTTAAGACATATACTAGCAGATATAGATCATTATACGAAGCATTATGAAATAAGAACAGCAGCAATAGGAACTGGTTTGCATTAAAGCCATATGGATAAACATATAAATATATATACATTAGACAAATCAGATAATGAATAATATGCAAGGAGTACAAAGTATATACACACCAGTACTAACATAAGGAAGAATCATTTTATATATATATATATATATATATATATATATATATGCTAATGGATATAATGAGAGGATATATATGTAGACACTCAAATAGTCTTAATTGACATTATGCGTCTAATTCTGATTAATTAACATCACTTCCTCCTAAATCACCTTGCACTAACCATTTAATTAAATAAATCTTATTATTTAGTTACATTCATCAATTTCTACTATTAATCAAATAAAGCAATTTATTAGATTAATTCACTAATGTTCATCTAATTTAATTAAATAAATCAAATTATTTAATTAAATCCCCTATGTCCTCTCATTTGTTTAAATAGATCTAATTATTTAACAAATGTCATAAAAACCTCTAATCCCACTTAGATTAATTAATTCTAAATTAATTAACCTAATTACCCCCTAATCTCCATTACCTATTTCCCTAGCCTTTAACCCCACCCTTGGTTAAGTCAACCCTTGGTCAACTAACCAAGTTGTACAAAAAAATTAATTCTTTTAAATAAGTAATTACCTTATTTATCCTCACAAAAGCATATTCTAGGGAATATTCCCTCAAAGCCGCTTTTGTTGACTTTCCCTCCCAAAGGCATTTAAACTTCTTACAAGGTTTGCGATGCTTCTTCCAAAGGCATTTAAGCCTCTTACAAATCCCTTAATGCCCCTTATAAAGGCATTAACTTCTCTTACATCCTCATTAACATGCCTTCAATTCTCCTACATCCCCCTCACCCTTTCACCTACAAGTCAACTAACCAAGTTGCACAAGAAAATCAATTCTTTTAAATAAGTAATTACCTTATTTATCCTCACAAAAGCATATTCAAGGGAATATTCCCTTAAAGCCCCTTTTGTTGACTTTGCCTCTCAAAGGCATTTAAACTTCTTACAAGGTTTTCAATGCTTCTTCCAAACTCATAAATACCTCTTACAAAGGCATTTAATTGCACTTACATGCCATCTTGTCCCTCTTACACCTTCAACACCATTCTCTTACATTTCAACCATATTCATTTAATTCTCTTACATCCTTTTCCACATCCACCAACATGCCTTTACACATTCTCCAAAATGTGCTCCACCTCTATCCATTAGCCTTGTGACAAGTGTCGCATTCCTATTGGCTCCCATTTTAGTCCCACTTTCATCGATTTCACTCATTCTTCCACCCTTGAATCCTATAAGTAGAGGCTTTCTCTACACAATATGGATCCATCATCTCATGCAAAGTCATTATGCTCATTTCAACCATCAACCATCCAATTGCCATCACTATTTTTGAGGGCAATTGGCATTTATCAAATCCACTTTGATCCACAACTTCATGTTTTTCATAATATTTTAACTTGAATTTACTATCATTTTGCATCAAAATCACCATTGTTCATCAGGATCTTGGAGCTTATCAAATTGGGATTGGGAAAGGGCCACTTTCCACATCAAAGTGACACCAATCCCCCTATGGGATGGGGTTTAAGTAACTTAGATTAGGATTTCATATTCATTTACTTGTTATTTCATGTTATTTTGATCATGCTTTCATCTTCTTAGCATGCTTAAGAATCTCATAGGGAATGCTTATTTTTCTTGTTTAAATGACTAATACTCTTGGCTTTGTCTATGTTTGAGTAGGTATAGGTTGGCATTCACATTTTGGCACTAGGAGGGCTTAATTCTCTTGTGCTTGTTGTTGTGCTTGGGTTTGATAACACGCTGCATTTGATAACACACCACATTTGATAACACGTCTAGTTTGATATTATTTGCAGATTGAAGAGAAACATCAACTTGGAAAACTAAAAGCATTTTTTAATGCTCATTGTAATAGCTTAGGATTTCCAATTCTGCTCTTCATTTTCTGTTTTAGGACCAACTAGCATTACTTTGGGCTTAAAATTAACCATCTACTTAAGTTTTTCAAGTTGGATTAAAATTGAACTTAGAAATTTACTAGACATTGTTATGTGGGATAAAATTGAACATGGCAAACTCACACTCAATTTTGGTGCTTAAAATGAACTTACTTTTGCTTTGAGGGTTAAAATTAACAAGTGTTTGCCATATCTTGTGGTTTGCATTTTCGTCATTGAATGTGTATGCTCTTCTCTCACGCCACTCGGAGATCTTGAGAATCAAAAGCATTCCTTTGACATTTTGTATAACCACCCACATATTTCGATTTGGATTTAAAATGTGTTAATGTTAGCAGCTTCAGGCGTCACTTCCAGCCACAACTTGAAGAAATAAATTTCATATAGCCTTATCGGCTATTCAATTTATTGAAGCCAGTGTTAAGTGAAGAGGCGCTTCACTTGAGAACAAAATAATATTTAATTATTGTTAAATAATTATTGTTGAGGCCGACTTCTTATTCGCCACCCTTGAGGAGTTATGATTTTTCATTTGAGGCCGACTTCATCCTCTTGAAAGGACGCGACCTCTCTCTCCCTCTTGTATATATTAGAGTTGCTCATTTGGAGAGATACATTCATACATTCATTCCGCATTCTTCCACAGTTTGAGTTCACTCAAGTACAGATCGAAGTCTGAAGGAGGCCGAATTATTGTCTTCTTGAAGGGCAATGTTATCATCAAGATATTGCATTGAGTTGGTGCTATTGTTTGGCCTTGTAATCGGCCTCTTTGTAAAGAACATTGTTGATTCATATTCAATATATAAGTGATATATTTTGCTAGGTTTTTCTCCCTCAAGTGGAGGTTTTTCCCAGGGTATATGCTGTGTCTATTTGTTTGAATTTGAATTAAAATCTGTTTATTCATATCTGATCCTAAAACTAACATGGTATCAGAGCGGGTTTAAGCAAGATCGTAATCAGATTTCTATAAGCAGTGTTATCTTCCACTCTTGTTCTCATCTTCTTGCATCTATCTTTCTTTGAAAATGGTGAACGGGCTCAAGGTTGAAGATAGACTTGAAGGTGCTTCCAATTTCACCTCTTGGAAGTTTAGAGTGTTGCTTGCATTGGAAGAGAATTAGATTGTTGAGTTCGTGGAGAGCGAAGTTCCCGAGCCTTCCGATGAGAATGAGAAATCACTATGGAAGAAGAATGGCACTAAGGCGAAGAAGATTTTGGTTGATTCTGTGAAGGACCACCTTGTGTTGATTATCTCCAAGTTAAAGTTAACAAGAGAAATGTTCAATACCTTGGAGGGATTATATGAGATTAATAATACAAGCAGAGCTCTTGCAATGAGGCAACGGCTTCATCATATCAAGATGGCGAAAGGAGAGTCCGTCATCTCATTCTTCATGAAGATCAGCTTTGCGCCATTGGTCATATGGTTGATGATAAGGATTTGGTCATGTTGGCTCTTAATGGTCTTCCTCAATCTTGGGAGCCATTTATCCAACGTATCAGTGGGAGATCAAAGTTACCTAAGTTTGATCGCTTGAGAGCAGATTGCATTCAAGAGGAATTGAGATTAGCAGCATGAGGCAATGGGAAAAGCTCTACCAATGAAGACATTCATGTACTTGCCGCTCAATCTTTGAAGAAGAAAGGAAGAGAAGGGAACAAAGGCAACTTCAAGAGGAACAGAGACAAGATCAGATGGTGCTCCTGCATCTAAGAAGAAAAAAGATCTCTCCCATATAGAGTGCTTCACTAGTTATCATTTCTATTACCAAAGCATGCATCCCTAACATCTCAGAAATTGAGGAGGCTGGCAAATGTCCTAAATTTGGCCAAGGCTGGCCAGCATATCCCAAAAATTTGGGGGCATTTCCAGCATCCCTGAAGTGCTAAGAAATGCCCTAGGGCCCATACAGCATTATATTTTGCTTTTATTTTCAAATTTTCATTAAAAAAAGGTATTGGATGCAGGGTTTTTAAGCTCGGCATAAAAACAAATGTAAGAGCTACTTGATTAAACTTCATGCAAATTAGAGATGAAGTGTCATTTAGGTTGTTTACCAAATAAGTATTATGGCTATCACCTTAATGTTATCAAGGTTGGTCTCCAAGCATTTGTGACTCCAAATTTAGGACAAAGGGTCCAGTTTCTTTTGTTAGTTCCTCAGAGTTGAAGATAGAGAGTTGTGGCATCTTCATCAAGAAGAATGTAGATTAAAACCTCTTTAACAAGACAGCTATCACCTAGTTCTGAAGCCATTTTGTTGTTTTTTCTAATAATCTACTCATTTATAAATCCATCTTGAATTCATGACTAACTTGTTAAATAACCTCTTTGGCCTAGCTGTAATTGTATTCAGTATTCTCATTCCAGTATTGATAACAATATCGAATGATTTTCCCACTATCATGCAGTCACTTTAAAACTGCATGTTTATTTCGATTACTGTAATGTCCCCTTTTTCAGCATGATCGTGTTTGATGGTGGTTAGCCTATTACTCAGACTCTCGTAGGCTAATAGGTTTGTTTAGAGAGTCAGTGGCCTTATTTGGTGGGCTTTGTCGTTCTCATCCTTTGAGTTAAGTGATTGGCTCACAGCAGGCTTTGGCAGTTCAGGGGTTGACAGCTTCTGATGGCACGTCATTATGTGGGGTTACGAGCGAGTTATGAATATTTCAGTGGATTAAAGTGTTTTAATATATTTGACGGAATATTATAAAGTCAACTTGATTTTATAATAAAGTAATCACTTAAATTTATTTAAGTAAAAATTAAAAGCACTTTAGTGAAATATTTCATAAAGTGATTAATTGAATCACTTAAAGTGGACGCCCAAGTATTTTAATGTGAACTATTGAAAAGGGTGATTTAAATATGCTTTAAAATATTTAAATGACACCAAAAGTGGCGTCACTTCTTGGGATACGTTCCTTTTGGCCTTATAAGCAAAACCAAAGGAAATTAGAACTCAATATTATTGACTATTTGACATTTCTCTTGGCTTTGGCTTTGCTTGCTTCTCTGAGACAAGGGTTTTAGGAGTTTGCTTACCTCTAGAGAACGAAAAACTCTTCACAGATCTGTGATTGTGAGATTGTGAAAGATCAATTGAATGATTGCAACAGCGAGGGCTTAAATTCAGAAATTTCTACAGTGCTTAATCAGGGATTTTTGTGCATATTCAGTAGAGTTCTTCAATAAAATACAGGAGGGTTTGTGAGACAGGCGCCTATCTTCATCTAGTGATCATTCCTGTTATGGTCGTTCTTTCCTTGCAGATGGCGTGGTTTCTTCTTGAAGGGCGTGGCTCTTAGATAAAGGGTGTTTGGAGTTTTCTAGGAGAAATGCCTTCTTTATTGAGGGTTTCTCATCTCCTTCATTGGCGTCTAGCTTGTTCCCTTCATTCGCTTCAATTTTCAAGCTGGAGGTTGCATTCAGTTGAATTCTATGCTTGAAATTGTCAGTTTTCATCATTCTTGGCTGGCAAACTAGAATAATTTCTTATCAAAATAATCTGGAGCATTTCGGGTATGTCTGAAATTTGTAATCTCTTTGTTTTAGTTATTTAATACTTTTTGCACTTCCATTTGGTAAATTTAAGCTCAATTCTGAGTTTTATGAGCTTTTATATGTTGCGCCCCTTCTATTTCTCTCTAGAAACTTTCTTAAAAAACATAAAAGAACACAATTAAATAATCAAAACAACAGGGGTTTGAAGAGGAGCCAGTCGGGCTCATGACAGTGGTATCAGAGCACTGATCCTGCCAGCCTGGAGGGTTAGCAGCTTCTATGCGGTCACATCAGGACAGATTTGACAGGTACTACTCACGCAGGGGTCCTGGATATCGGAGTACTTTTGAATTGTTTCCAACATTTCCATTTGACAAACAGGATGAAGATTTAGAGTTGGATAACATGACTGACAAAGATGAGGAAGGACCATACAGGAACCGTCTTAATGACGAGGACAGGGAGACCAGACATATACTAAGAGGCCTTGTTGCAGGACAGGAACAGGTGGAGAACATCCTCCAGCAGCTAAGTACCAACATCCAGAATTTGAGCATTCAGAGAAGGCCAAATTGGGATCCTGTAATGTCCCCTTCCTAGGTGGTTCAGTTGATTCAGGGATTAGCCTATCATTCAGACCCTCGTAGGCTAACAGGTGTGTTTAGAGGGTTGCTTTCGACAGTTATCCTGCATTTTGGGACACTACTCCATCAGTTGATTCAGGTTTGGGCCTTGGCAGAGATTCATAGAGTCAAATTTGGGCACTTACTATTTATAGTAAGTCAGGCAAACAGGGGTTACTATTTCGGGCATGGCACCTGGTTCAGTTGATCATCTCAGTTTCGACCTAGTTTGACAATTTGGTGAGCAGACAGTGAATATTTGAGCATTTAATGATATTTGGAGAAATATTAAAGTGTGACTTTATATTATAAAGTCAATTAATTAAATATTAAAGGTATCAATGGAATAATATAAAGTATTTAATACTTTATATTAAAGGAGGCGATTATTATTAATGATTTGTGTATTCATTAATCATTTTAAAAAGGGACGCCATATTATGATAATTTCTCCTAAGTTTTCCAAGGGCGAATTTAATGATTTATTAAATGCTTCTTGAGTTGCTTTTTTGGGTTGAACTTTTGAAGAGAGTTTATATTTCACATCAAGACAAATTGAACTTCATTGTGAATTATTATAATGTCTTTTATTCTCTCTGAGAACATTGGAGTTTGTGAAACAAGGGTTTCTACAAATTCGCTTCATCATTGGATTTTGGAGAACGTTCCCTCTTCAGAATCAGACATACTGAGACTGTGAAATACCAATTGAAGCTTGTCCATCAGGGTGACTTTATTCAGAAGTCATATTTGTGCTTACAGAGGAAGAATCAATAAGGGTTTGAAGAAAAAGTATTGAATCAAAAGGGAGGTCAATTTCCAATCTCATCCATTAAATCTCAGACGTTTGCTTCAGCCGTACCATTCTTAATTATTCCTGCTAGGTTGTACTATACCCAGCAACAAGGACGTCTTTTTGAATAAAAAATCCAACGCCTTCTCTTTCAGCTTCAAATTTGTTCCAGAGGTGGCGCCTAGGCTATGGGAGTCTGAAACAAGCAATTTCTTGAGGGAGAAATAAGTTTATCAAGTGGGTCGTACAATTCATTGGCTTCTCTAGGCGGCTGCAATTAAAAACTAGGTTCTTTCATATTGTAATGTTTTCCTTTTTGATTGCATGTTATCATTCCAGTGTTGCAAACATTCTGAAAGCCAATAAAAATCATTGCAATCAGTTTAGAAGTCAATTTGCTCAAGAATTTGTATTCTTTATTTTTATATACATTTTAGAATCATTTTATGCAAAATCGCACCATTTCTTCTTATTACAAAAAAACCACAAAAAAATCGAAAACAAACAAAAAGTTGCATTTGCCATCAGAAGTCAGGGTTGAGAGACACCAGGTCTCTTACAAATCTGAATCAGGAAGGTAGTGTACATGGAGATAGACAGAGGACAGTTACTCCAATTCGCACCTATGACAGGCCTACTCGGCCAACATTTATCAAAAATGATCATGTTGAGCAGAATGTGGCTGAGGGAGGTGATGTGAATTTTGCAGATAATATCATGACACAGCATGATGAGTGGGATGCTTTGCCCCAAAGAGTTAAGGATCACCTTAACTTCGACAGATTTCTGAGCCAGAAAAGAGAGCATGGCAGGAACTAGACAGATAGGAGGCCTGAAAACAAGTATAATGATCTAAGGCAAGCTACCAACAAACTTACTTTAACTAATTTTGATCACAGTGGTATTAGAGCTCTGATCCTGCCAGCCTAGAGGGTTAGTAGTTTCTATGTGGTCACATCAAAATAGGTTTGACAGGTACTACTCACGCAGGGGTCCTGGTTATCAGAGAAGTACTTTTGAACCATTTCCAGCATTTCCATTTGACGAACAGGAGGAAGATTTAGACTTTGATAATATGGCAAACAGGGAAGAGGAAGGTCCTTCTAGGAATCGTCTTGATAACGAGGAAAGAGATGCCAGAGATGTACTAAGAGGGATGGTGGCAGGCCAAGAACAGGTGGCGAACATTCTCTAGCAGCTTAGTACCAATGTTCAAAACTTGACAGTTCAAAGAAGGTAGAATCAGCTGTCATCAAAATTAGTTAAAGTAAGTTTTTTGGTAGCTTGCCTTAGATCATTATACCTGTTTCAGGCCTCCTATTTGTCCAGTTCCTGCCATGCTCTCTTTTCTGGCTCAGAAATTTGTCGAAGTTAAGGTGATCCTTAACTCTTTGTGGCAAAGCATCCCACTCATCATGCTATGTCGTGATGTTATCTACAAAATTCGCATCACCTCCCTTAGCCACATTTTGCTCAACAGGATCATTTCTGATAAATGTTGGCCAAGTAGGCCTGTCATAGGTGCAAACTGGAGTAACTGTCCTCTATCTATCTCCATGTACACTACCTTCTTGATCCGCATCCCAATTCGGCCTTCTCTGAATGCTCAAATTCTGGATGTTGGTACTTAGCTACTAGAGGATGTTTGCCACCTGTGTCTATCTTGCAACAAGGCCTCTCAATATATCTCTGGCCTCCCTGTCCTCGTCATTAAGATGGTTCCTGTATGGTCCTTCCTCATCTCTATCAGCCATGTTATCCAACTCTAAATCTTCGTCCTGTTCGTCAAATGGAAATGTTGGAAACGGTTCGAAAGTACTTCTACGATATCCAGGACCCCTGCATGAGTAGTACCTATCAAATCTGTCCTGATGTGACTGCATAGAAGCTGCTAACCCTCCAGGCTGGCAAGATCAGTGCTCTGATACCACTGTCATGAGCCCAACTGGCTCCTCTTCAAACCCCTGTTGTTTTGATTATCTAATTGTGTTCTTTTAAGTTTTTTAAGAAAGTTTCTAGAGAGAAATAGAAAGGGCGCAACATATAAAAGCTCATAAAACTCAGAACTAAGCTTAAATTTACCAAATGGAAGTGCAAAAGGTATTAAATAACTGAAACAAAGAGATTACAAATTTCAAACATACCCAAAATGTAGAAACCCTAGTTTCCCCACAGTATCATTCTGCTTGTTTTTCGTTTTCGAAGTTTTGGTTTTTTTGTTTTTGGTGGTTTTTGTGCAATACAAGGAAATTGCGATTTTTGCAAATACTTGAAATAAATTCAATAAAAATTATCTAACTCTAAAAATGATGAAATACGGATGCCAGTACATTTATTACTCTTCCGGAATGATTACAATAAATACCCAGTTACATGCAATATAAAAAGCAATGATTTTATTTGAAAACCTGGAGATTGCAGCAATGAATGATGTGGTACGGCTGCAAGAGATTCTTCTTTCTCCCTCCTTCTGATGATCCCGAGAGATGCCAGGAAGATAGACGCCTTGTCTGGAGAAGATAGACTGAAGGACAGGAAGGCGATTTGCTTGCTCTGGGAAGTACGCCTCTTCCTTGATGAAGTACGGCCTGGTACAGCAGTACGGCCTTTTGTGACAGCAGCAATTAATAAATAAAGTACGGCCTCTTCTGGAGTCACTGGATGTGAAGAATATAAGCGCCTAGACTGCAAGATGACTTCTGGATAAAGAACTCTCTGAAAACCCTGAATATTTATTTCCTGTGAAGCTCTGTAATTCCTTCAGAATGAAGAAATCTCTCAACTGGCAATAGATCAGGTGATATCTCACACCCTCTGAACTGCTTTCAATGGAGATGGCTCGTTCCCCAATGAATTCGAGACTCAAACCCTAAGGTTCTGTGCTCAGACAAAACTTGACCAATTTCAATATCAATAATCACATAATGGCTCAAAATCCAATGCAAATGCACTATATCCCTCAAAAGTGCGATTTCCTCAAAAATAGGGAATATTAAATAATTCGAACTTCTTTTGCATTTAATATTTCAATAGTCTCAGCCAAATTTTATAATAAAATATAATCAACGAATTGGCCCCTTCCTGATGATGGGCGACCCCTCAGCTTAAATCACTTAAGTTATAATTAAATATTATAACTTTATATTATAATCTCCATATAATTAATATTTAATTAATTCAATTAAATATTAATATCTCTCTCGTTATACATCCGATGCCTGATCCGTCTGAAGCTGACGAACACTGAAGTGATTCTGAACACTGCCAAATCCATACTGCTAAAAATAGCAGGGGTCCCACGCTGACTGCCAAGAACTGCTAAAAATAGCAACTTCTGCAAGAAGTCTCCGAATGAGCCCAACGAAGCCAACTGATCAAGAACTGCCAACTGAAGCTGAGCCAAGCTCCAACGTGACCCTCTATCCAGTCTATTAGCCTACGAGGGATCGTGATGATAGGCTAATCCCCGCTCCGAGAGATGTCGAGAAGGTTGACAAAATGTCCTGATTATTTTAATAAGAAATTATTCCAGTTTGCCAGCCAAGAATGATGAAAACAGACAATTTCAAGCGTAGAATTCAACTGAATGCAACCTCCAGCTTGAAAATTGAAGCAAATGAAGGGAACAAGCTAGACGCCAATGAAGGAGATGAGAAACCTTCAATAAAGAAGGCATTTCTCCTAGAAAACTCCAAACGCCCTTTATCTAAGAGCCATGCCCTTCAAGAAGAAACCACGCCATCTGCAAGGAAAGAACGACCATAACAAGAATGATCACCAGATGAAGATAGGCACCTGTCTCACAAACCCTCCTCTATTTTATTGAAGAACTCTACTGAATATGCACAGAAATCCCTGATTAAGCACTGTAGAAACTTCTGAATTGAAGCCCTTGTTGTTGCAATCATTCAGCTGATCTTTCACAATCTCACAATCACAAATCTGTGAAGAGTTTTCATTCTCCAAAGATAAGCAAACTCCTGAAACCCTTGTCTCAGAGAAGCAAGCAAAGCCAAAGCCAAGAGAAATGTCAAATAGTCAATAATAATGAGTTCTAATTTCCTTTCCTTTTGCTTATAAGGCCAAAAGGCATGCATCCCAAGAAGTGACGCCACATTTGGTGTCATTTAAATATTTTAAAACATATTTAAATCACCCTTTTCAATAGTTCACATTAAAATACTTGGGCGCCCACCTTAAGTGATTCAATTAATCACTTTATGAAATATTTCACTAAAGTGCTTTTAATTTTTACTTAAATAAATTTAAGTGATTACTTTATTATAAAATCAAGTTGACTTTATAATATTCCATCAAATATATTAAAAGTAAAACACTTTAATCCACTGAAATATTCATAACTCGCTCATAACCCCACATAATGACGTGCCGTCAAAAGCTATCAACCCTTGAACTGCCAAATCCTTTCGTGAGCCAATCACTTAACTCAAAGGATGAGAATGACAAAGCCCACCAAATAAGGCCACTGACTCTCTAACCAAACATATTAGCCTACGAGAGTCTGAGTAATAGGCTAACCACCATCAAACACGATCATGTCGAAAAAGGGGACATTACAATTATGCATTGATCATATGTATATATCAACTGCATGCATATTGATTGAAGAGTAATAGCTAGATTTTTAGAGGGAACTCTATATTTTTTGGGGCATCTTCTTCCAATCCTGAACTCCCTCCCTTTGAGTTTTAGTGGAGATTCATGAATCATTGCTGGAACTAATTCCCTTGTCCTATATCTGAACACATGTAATCAACAATGAAACTTTTACATGCTATTGGTTCAGTTCCAATTAAGATTACAAGATTTGGTTCCTGTGTGCATATACTAGTCAAATTTGGATACTATTTCTTCATCATTACATAAGTTTGATAGCATACCTCAAAATATTCCAGTTTACCATGTCCTTCACGATGAGCTTATACTCAACAAATCAAATTGGATTGTAAAATGTAAAACTAATTGCTATATACCATAGTTACAAGACTCGCCCAAACTCGGTGAGTACTTGCGAGTCCCAAGGCAAGTGACCCTAAACAAGTCCCAAAGACTCGGCTGCCGAGTACTCACCGGACTTGTCGGACTCAACAGACTTAGCAAACTCGCCGAGTTTTGTGCCTCGAACTCGGCCATTTTAATTAAATTTTTTTAAAAAAATTGCAATCTTTCATTTACAAATTTTTTAATTAAATGGTGTGCACCTTGAAGGTTTCAACCCCGCGCCCCCAGACCCCCGTAAGGGGCACTGCCCCTCAACCTTGTTGGGGTGTTTCCCCAAACCCTCATCAAACTATAGGTCTAAGCATGTTATAGGCCAATGATGAATCATGATCATTAAACCTACAAAATACATATCCCCTATTGCAAATCTTTGCATCTTTCACAGTCAAAGCCATAATCAAGGATTATCTTGTTCCATACATTAGACAATAAAACATGCAGTCTTGAAGGCTACAATAAAATTTTAATAATAAATTCCTCACTTGAATATACACACCAATCATTGAGATGCAAGCAAATATCATAGCTACATCATCATCTATGACCTATCTTAGACACTAGCGCATGACTTGTCGTGGTGAGTAATGCAAGCTCTTCTGAGCCATAGACTTATATTTTTAGTTTTGATATTTGTTTTGATGCCATGGATTTCATATTCCATGAGTTTTGTATACATTTGACAATATTTATATATCTGAATGTATTATTTCCTTCAGCTAAAATTTGCGTTTATACTTATGTGATCATAGTAATTTCTATTTGATGATGTTATTGTGTCTTTAAGGTTTATTTATTAAAAGGTGCATGAAACAAGTTTTAAATCCTTAAAAATCTCTGAATTTCTTGGGTTTTTCTATTTGTTGAGCCTTTGCCGAGTTTGTGCGGAGTCTGGGCTCCGAGTTTGAGTCCGAGTCAAAAATTGGCTTGCCGAGTCCGAGGCAAGTTCGAGTCTTGTAACACTGCTATATACCAAGAATTATGCAAGAATGGAAATTAGAATGGATTTCTGATTAGTTAGTTAAGTTAATTTGATCCACTCTTTTACATGAATTTGGTATGGAAACTTGATGGGGCTATTAAGAATTTAAAATTTGTTTTCTGTCTCAGTGTTCCGCTTTTCCATATTCAAATTGTGACTGAAATTCTTTATGGTTCATTTATGTGCAACATGATCTGTGCAAGAGTAAGCATCATATTTTATTTTCAATCTCAGTATCCAACAAAAAAAGACAGAAGGATCAGCAAAGATGTCAAAATAACCATTTCAGAAATTTAAGCTCTTACGTGCAAATACTAATTCTATGTTTAGCCATCAAACTAAACTCTGCAACAGGACCCTTGCAATGTAAGCAACAACAAAGAAGGCAGCACCAAAAATGGGAAAAAGAAAAACTAATATCAGTTGGGAGCATACAAGAATAGAGCATAACCTACTAAGAACATAAAGAATCCTTGGACACTTCAAAGGTCATCTCAAAACATAGCAACAGACTATATGATAACCAAGAATATTGTCTACCAATTTGCAAACCTGCATTTATTGCTGCATCTGTCTGAATTGCTCCCAGGATGGGCCTCCCAGTAGGAGAAGGTATTTCCCGTTTGAGTCCACTCACAACCTGTATAGCATACTTTATTAAGATGTAACATTTACACTCTTGTAAATAAGTCATTACACTACTGTGACCAAAAAATGAGTTACAGTTGAGTATCTAAAACATGAAAATATAGTAGACATGAGGTTTTCAAAATCCATGAAAATGAGTTAGTCTGAAAAATAAATTCCAGAAGCACCTAACTCACATAAAAACATAATCATTTTCTATACATATGAACATCTAGGTGGATAGGCAATCATCAAATCTAAGGAATCACATTGTGCTCTCTCTCTGACATTTTGTTTAGTGCACAGTGTTTAATGTTCCCAAAAAGTGATCAGAAGTCCATAGCCAGAATTATACATTCATAAGAACAATTTCTAATACAAAAATATCTATAAGAAACTACAGCCCGGACAAGCCTATGGTACTACAGGTTTTTCTTTCTGTCAGAATATACTTCAAACAGTAGATGGAAGGAAAAAGAGATTGGAAAATAATGCTTGAAGAATCCCAAGCTTAACATAACCAAACTTTATGCATAGACAAAAGGAACTCAGACAACTCCAGGAAGAATACATTTGAAGTAAACTGTAACTGATTCAGATTTTAGTGTATGTTACATATCAGCTTTAAGATAAACAAACTCCACATATAGAGAAAAGGAACCCAGACAACCCAAACAAGAAAAGATTTGAAAATTGAACTTTATACATAGAGAAAAAGAAATCATAAACCCAAACAAAAAATATCTGAAGTAAACCATTATATCTGATTCAGATTTCAATGCATGTTATGTAAGCTTATAAGGGAATTCGTTATGAAATAAAGGTAGAACACAACTGAAAAGCCACCAGATTCTACAGTTTAAGAATGATAACTAACTACCAGATTCAGCTGAAGTGTAACTAACTAGTTTTCTTACTAGAGTTTCCTTTGCAATAACGAACGGCAAAGATAAACAATTTGAACAATAACCAATAAACAATTCATCCACTAACTTCTAGAATTTCAATTTCAGCTGAAAAGAAAATAGTTAACAGTCTATATAACCGAAAACCACAGTTGGTTAATAACTAACTTTTCCATTACTTCCAAAAAGAAAAGAGCATTTATTACAGCTATGAAATAAACATGTTAAATTAAATATAATTGAAATTAAGTGAGAGAGAAAGAGTTACAAGAAAGTACAGTCTAAAGGCTTCTTGCTGGAATGCTTGAGCAAGACTTTGTCTTCAAGGGAAAAAGAAATATCATCAAAGGCTTTTCCACCCAACCAAAGACCTATTGGTCTCCCATGTTTCTTCAACTGAAGAAACCCGACCCTTCACGAGGGCAGTCAACAAGGATCACATAAATACCATCATGCCATCTGAGCCTGGTGTCAAGAACCTATACTACTCTAGTCGATCCTTCACTATAGGGTACTCCTAACTAGAAAGATCATTCTGACCGGGGGTATATCTGGTTCTTGATAGCTGACAAATGCTTAATCTAAGCATCATAACCTTGGCCAAGGATTTTATTGTTTATGGGCACACCTGTGCCATCAACACTTTCGCCCTTGCTCGACATGATAAAACTTGACTCTTGGGTTTATATTCAATGACTTGGCTCAATATCATTCCTCTTCATTTAAGAATAAACTGCTTACATTAAACGTATAAAGAGAGAGTGATTTGTTCAATATTGAGGAACTCTTCAGATTTTTAATGTTTATACTTCATTAAATGGACTCGGATTGGAAAGAGAAATATGCACGATTTCTACTCAGAAGTTAAGAGAACAAAGTATAGAGAAGACTTCAGCTTAGACAATGGCGAAAAAGATCACAGAGCATTATGATGAAAGCTCTAACTAACATTCAAGTTCAAAAATAATTAAGGAAGAGTAATTCGCATGCAAGATCAATAAACTATACAAGTTCATAATAAGAAAGAGTCTTCCATCGAACAAGTTCCAAAGATTTAGCAAAGAACCGATTTCATTATACTTTCAACAAAACGAAGAAATTCAATGAATTTACTTTCCTTTGCATGATGGTTATTAGAACAAGTATAGATCTTTTTGATGCTAAGTTTTAACAAATTAAAAGACTCTCATTACGTGCCTAGTTATGCAAGTCTGAAGCTCGAAGAGGCTCCGAACTCTTCCGTCCAATGAACTAGACAAAGGAGACAATGCCACTGAAGTCCTTACTAGCCAGAGAATTTCAAAGACGGCTTACTCAAGAGATCAAGTTAATTCCACCTGAAACTGGAGACTCGAACAATATGACAATGCTTTCCCACGTTATGCTCGTCAAAAGAAATATAACCAAGAACACCACCCGATGAGGAAGCCGACTGATAGTGAGGAGAAAAAGAGAGTGGAAAATGAGAAAGCAAGACAAGATGAGTGCGGTAACTGAATGAGGATACAAGACTGGAAGAATGCCAATACAGAAAAATGAGGTAGTAAGTTGAGAAAGAGGTGAATGACGAGAAAAGAATGCCCCAGACAAACAAAATTCCCCTGAAAAGAGTTTGCATGTCTTCTTCTTGAACGTTTCGATTAAGGAGGCCAGGGTGGCGGAGGTTACCACCTTAACACAAAAACGGATCTTGCCTCATTTCAAACTCACGACTCTAAAAGATATTCAAATGTTTGATTAATTATTTTATTTCACTTTGCACAACAAAATGCATTAAAGAGCTAGATATATTTGACTTCAAGAGGAGAACGACGATACACAATTTAAGTTGACTTGTTTTTCTTATAATTATTTAATTAAGTGATATTCAACCAAGATTCTTGTGGCGTGGTTTTGAGACATACCAACCTGAGAACAAGTCCAGCGGGCAGCTCTATCCTCTCTTGAACAAAGTATTGACATGCTAAGATGCGAGTAAGATCATGCTTTCAACTCAAAGGTTCCTTGAGTGCGAATAGGCTCAGTTTGGCTTGATGTGATATTGCTGGTATGTCAAGGGGACTTACACAATTGTTCGACGGCTAACAACAAACAGCAGACTAAGGGCTTTCGTGTGATTCAAATGATTTGGCGGGTAAGCACAAGTTTCCTAATTCTAACGGAAATGGTGAATTTAAAGGGTGTAGGGCCCTGAAGTTTATGTTCTATTCTAAATCTGCGGGATATGTGGGCTTCATTTAGATAGACTTCCAACCCGGTTCACCTAGCCTCCGTCGGACGGCTCAACAAAATCGGTGCAATCTTCAAGGGAAATAGCAGAATGGTAAAATTATGACTTAACATGCATACACCATCACAACGGCATATAAGCATATAAATCTGGCAGAAGTTAAACTCAAGATAATGTCCAGTCGACCACACAAGGCGAACTTATCATCAACAAGCCGCTAGTGGTATGGAATAAAGCGAAGCTATCTCAATAAAACATCACACCAAAGTATGCTACTTGCATGAATTTAATCTACTTGGATACGAAAGGAAGAAGAAACCTTGCTAGCATTTCATGACAAGACGAATTCCATCATCAATGAAAAGATCTATTATCATAAAATGTGTTACACAACAATCTCCTCAAAAGTTTTCAAAGGGAAAACTTTCTTTCTTCTCCAAATGATGCAAAAATGCTCTACAATGCTACGCTATCTAGCTCTAATGCTCTCTCAATGTCTACTCTGATTCTAACGCCTCTACTCTAATGAGATTACAAATGAGGGGGACTCCCCCTTTTATAGCTAGCCAAGTCCCAAAAGACGGCTAGGGTTACAATCAATAGAGTGGCCAGAATCGTGCCACCTCAGCCCTAAATAATATTGCCCTAAAAACCGCCACAGAGGAGAGTGGGGTAATAAATGTGCCATAATGTCCACCATCATCCTTCTAGAAGATTCCATTTGTAGACGCGTTCACACTGCTATCGATCTTCTTTCTTGGCGTTGTTCTTTGATTTCTTCCACTTGAGGGTTTTCATTCTTCTTTTCATCTTAAGCCTTGAAAATGTTTCTTCAACACTTAGCCATTTTCTTGCAAATTTTCCTCCTTCGAGATTGAAACTCATCTTCATCGTGCTTCACCACTTCCAGACATCGTGCTCAGGCTTCAACATTTCTCCTGCAAACAAGCAAGGAGAGGGGTATTAGAATACTTCATGATATAAATCCAACTTACTTACCAGGGTTTCACGCTCCATCCTTCAAGCGCCCATCGCCAACTTTGTGTTCAAGTTCATGCCTTAGACAAATTTCCATCCTTGAGAACTTCATTTCACCTGCTGGAGCTCTGATAACCTCGATTTTATTCATTTCTGGCTCAAGTAAACTATCCTCACGAAGGATTTAAGCAAATTCACCTAGGCAGTTCCTTTCAAATCCATCGTCTGGAGAATTTCACCTTGAAAATACGTTTTCTTCACATTTGCCTTAGAAAATTTTCAACTTTCCTTTAGGAAATTCATCAACCTGGTGCCCGCTTGAAATCTTCATCCCAGAATCCTCGACAAACTGTGGAAGACCTTAAAATCAACTCCTCATCGACAATCTTCGATACCCAGAAGAAAATTTTCTCCAGAACGCGTTGAATTCATGGGTGCCCAACGAACGGGTTCATTTAATTTTCTCGAATTTTGAACCTTAGAAAATATTCCTCTGTGAAATTTAAATCCGTTCTTCGATCTTCTCTAAGAATTTTGCTCTGACTTGGAAAAATTTTATCGACCCTGCGGAGCTAGCATCACTGACTTCATCCCTGGCAACTCTGCTCGTGCTTCAGGAAAATTCTACCACTTCTCCAGACTTAGGCATTTTTCTAAGGGAGAAAATATTTTGTGCCTTAGAAATTTTTGAAATCATCTCTTTGGAAAATTTTGCCGTAAAAATTTTGTATCCAGCTCGATCCATTTTGCCTGTGAAAATATCAACTCCACTTAGAAAATTTTATTCATAGAGGTGCCTGGCACATTTTATTTTTCACTCACCATCTTGGATTTTATTTCACACTTGGAAAAAATATTCATTTGAAGTCCCAACGCCTTAGAGAAATATTTCATCACCTTTCTTTGTTTCACTTTGCCATCCTTGGCGCATAGCATGCTGAGAAAAGAAAACCACGCCTTAGCAATTTATTTCCACCCTTTTGCAATATTTTCTAACACCTATATCACTCATCACCCTCAACGCCTTTGAAAAATTCTCTAACACCTTGTAACTTTTAGGCGCCTAGCACACACATGAGGGAAAATCACGCCTTAGACACTTTCACCACCTCACACGCCCTTTAAAAAAAATCTCTAATACCTTGAGCGCCTAACACTTGAGGAGGGATAACCACGCCTTTGAAGTATTCACTCACTTTTTACTTCCTTTACCACCTCCATTTACTTATTACAATCCAAACATGGGCGCATTTGAGGCATAGAGGAGGATGAGTTTTGGTAACCCCTTGACCAGCTTCTAACTTAGAAACATTTCAGCACTTGAAGCGGATGAAATTTATACTTAGAAATTTTTTTTATACTTCTTCATCTTGAGTTGGGCGCATTTTAAGGCATGAGCAGGATGGAAAGCTTTGACTTCTCTTTGACCCTTTTTATCTTGGGCGCATTTTGCCCCCTGAACAGGACGAAGTTCAACACTTAGAGAAATTTCATGACCTCCAGCTGAGATGGGCGCATTTTCAAGGAAGTGAAGGATGAAGTTCCAGACTTAGCTATTTTTCTCGTCTTCGCCAGCTTCTCATGCCCTGCTATTTATAGTAAGCCTCTTGATTTTCTTACTTCGGAAGCTCAGATTGCCATGAAATTTTAAACACCGGATCCTCGCGACCTTATCAACCTGTCGGCACTGCCATTTTTAGTCACCCTGCTATTTTTAGCATGTTTCCGGGGGTGGTTTACTATAAATAGTAACTTCATGTTTGTGATAGCTCCCATGCTCCGATCGAGTTGAAATTTGAATGAGGCACTCCTCACCACGTGACCTGTTGGCTGACATTGACGTATGCAACTGATTTACTATTTTTAGCCAGTTTCCGCATTGACTTACTATAAATAGTAAGTGCTCGCGTTTGACTGAAATTTCGCGATGGAATGCTTTGAGAAGGTGTGTCAGCGATTGGTTTTACACAGTTTTCATAAGAATTTTGACTTTTTGATGCCTATTTTTTAGGCTCGAAGTTGAAACCCTAATTAGAAACTTTGCATGCATCCCAAATGAACTCTGTTTGCTCTCGTTTCTGCGACACTGCGATCAGCTCGTGATTCTGAACTACTGGGAAGCGGCTGCTGGGGCACACCTGCTAAAAATAGCAAGTTTCTTATTGAGTGAGAATCTTCGTTTGCATGTCACACCATCGCGAAGCTCTCGAAAAACC
>VDFB02169139.1:0-13554 GCA_007258455.2 Sequoia sempervirens
GGTGTCTTTTGTTGTTTCCATAAACCTGGAAATCAAACTTACTCCATACATAAAGTCTGGCCTTGTGGCTGTGAGATACATGAGACTTCCAACAAGCCTCTTAAACAAAGTTGGATCAACATTAGACCCTCTATCATCCTTACTTAGTTTCAGACCTATCACTGTAGGTGTTGGTGCAGATTTGCACTTCATCATATTAAACCTTTTCAAAATGTCATTTGCATATTTTGACTGTGAAATAAAAATACCATTTTCATTTTGATTCACTTCAATGCCTAAAAAATATTTCATCGGACCTAAGTCTATCATTTCAAATTCTTTCTTCATGTCTGCCTTGAACAGATCAATTGACAAATTGCCAGTGAAAATTAAATCATCAACATATAAGCATACTATCAATATTTCACCTTCTTCATTCATTTTTGTATACAGTGTGGGCTCACTGCTACATCTATTAAATCCATTCTGCAAAAGATAACTGTCTATTCTGCTATACCAAGCTCTTGGGGCTTGTTTCAATCCATACAGTGCCTTTTTCAATTTGTAAACTTTGTCTTCTTGACCCAGAATTTCATACCCAGGTGGCTGATCCACATAAACTTCTTCTAAATAACCATTTAGAAAAGCTGACTTTACATCCATTTGAGATACAAACCACTTATTTTGAGCTGCTAAAGCTAAAATCATCCTTATAGTATCCAATCGTGCTACAGGTGCAAATGTCTCATTGTAATCAATTCCAGGCTATTGTGAATAGCCCTTTACAACCAATCTTGCTTTAAGCTTCTGAACTTCATCTTTTTCATTCAATTTGGTTTTATAAATCCATTTCACTCCAATGACATCTTTGTCTTTTGGAAGACTGACTAGATCCCATGTCTAATTCTTTTCAATTGCTTCAATTTCTTCATCCATAGCACTTACCCATTTATCATCTTGTTGCATCTTCAAAATGAATTGGATCTTCTATTTGAGAATAAAATGCAGAAAGAGAAATCTGATCTAAATTATTCTCACCTTCATTTTGCTCATATATATCTCTTATTCTTCTAATTTTCTGTCTTTTCAGACTTGCCAATGTAGAATTTGACATATCACTTGAACTTGTGGAATGTGGACAGATAGTCTACTTGTAGATGGTGTTTGTTGTCCTCTTGTTAAACTGCTTCCTTGAATGATTGAGGTTGTTCTTACAGTCGATGCCGGTGTCACTTGTGGACCACTTTGCTGAGCTTGAATGGGAGTGGTAGGAGTCACAATAGCTGGAATATTTGTTGATGTTGAAACTTCATTCTCCTCTTGAGGTATACTAGCTGAAATATTGATTGTCTTCTCTATGCTTCCATCCCATGCTTCATCTTCTACAAATTGTACATCTCTGCTGATTATAACTTTCTTTGTTGTTGGATTATAGGGCTTATAAGCTTTGGATTCTTCACTGTATCCAACAAATATACATTTTTCTCCTTTGTTATCTAGCTTCCTTCTCAATTCATCAGGCACATGTGCATATGCTACACATCCAAATACTCTCATGTGAGTAACACTGTGTTTTCTTCCTGTCCATGCTTCTTCAGGTACCATATTCATAACACTTTTCGTTGGACACCTATTCATTATATAGGTTGCACAAGAAATTGCTTCTGCCCAATATTCATTTGACAAATGTTTGGCTTTCAACATGCTTCTAGCCATTTCCATGATTGTTCTGTTTTTCCTTTCGACTACACCATTTTCTTTGAGAGGTGTGGCATGTTGTGAATTGTAGCCAATTCCATGATCTTTACAAAAATAAAAAAATTCTCTTGATATATTCACCATATCTGTTCTGTACTTTGATATAATAACCACTTTGTTTCAGCCAAATTCTTGAGCCCGTGAAAAGCGGATCAAACACTTCATTTTTTGCTTTAGAAAATAAACATGTTTTTCTTGAATAATCATCAATGAATGTCGGAAAATAAAACCACCACCACCTATTAGAGGTGTTTGCATGGATCCCATAAATCTGAATGTATAATTTCAGGGGCTTTTGCTCTAGTTGACTTTCCCTCTTGGAAATGATTTCTCTATGTTTCCTAAAATGCACCTTACATGCACGCTTTTTGGTTTTTCTATTAAAGGTAGTCCCTTGACCTACATTACCTTTCCTATGATAAACAAACCCCAAAGTTGAGATACCCAAATCTCGAGTTACCATAACAATTTTCATCTTTTATCTGACTTGAAGATTATGCACTATTGTAGTTTCTTCTCTACCCACTTGTGAATTCATTAAGTGTTGTGCTTGAGCATAATTTATATTCAAATCTGGCCTTATCTTTAAGGTAAACATTCTGTTGTTTGTCATTCTAACTTTACTTAATGGTGGTTGCTTGGGTATTTGTCTAAAATTGTGCACAAACCATTCTTGAGGTTACTCTATACCTTTTTGAACAGGTTGCTACACTCATTAAGTTATGTTTCGAGGGCCGGGCACAAAATACACATCTGAAATATACTTTTTTTTTCTCCCTGTTTAGTTAGAGATATTGTATCCTCCTTTTCCTTTTGGTGACACTTTGTTGTCATTACCCAATGTAACATCGGACTTTACATTCTCATTTAAACTTGAAAAACATTTCTAGATTCCCTGTCCTTATGATTGCTATTTGAATCTAAAAACCATACATCTTTTTCATTTGCTGGAGCAACATTACAAGCTAAAAACATTGTGCTCTTATCTGAATTCTGATTTTGACCCTCTCTTGAGAAATTTGCATTTTGTCTATTATTATCATGCTGCTTCTTTCTACACTCATTCATATAATGCCCATATTTTTTACAGTAGTGACATTGGACTTGAGATTTATCATACCTTTGATTTTGTGACTGATTCTGTGTTGGGTTTTGGCTTGAGCCTTGATTGTTGCCTCTTCCACTTGAACTTGATAGACTGTATCTTTCACCTTTGTAAGAGTTTCTTCCTCTTCCTCTTGATCTACCTCTACCTTTTCCTTGACTAACTGAAGCTTGAGTTTTGAAAGCATGCTCCACTGATGTATCTGCTGACCTTTTCAGCCTTTGTTCATGAGAAATTAGAGATGCATACAACTCATCAACTGAGAACTGTGAGAGATTCTTTGTCTCCTCTATAGCAACTACAACCGATAGAAATTTTGTGGGCAAACTCCTTAAAATCTTTTCAACAACTCTGGTATCTTCCAGATTCTCTCCATGAGACCTAATTTGATTAACCACCCCAATGACTTGGGTGTAGAATGAATCTACAGATTCATTGTCCTTCATACATATTGTTTCAAAATCTCTTCTCAGCATTTGTAGCTTTGCTGTTTTAACTTTTGCCATGCCTTGATAGGCTGTTTGAAGTATGTCCCATGCTTGTTTGGACTTTGTTGCTGCTGAAATCCTTGGAAAAATGCTCTCATGTACAGCTTGAAATAGATAAAATAAAGCCTTTGAATCTTTCTTCCTTGTGTCCTTCAATAAGTCTTTCTCTGCTTGTGTTAATGCATTGTATGCTACTGCATCTGCTGGCTCTGCAAATCCATTCTCTACTAAATCCCATATATCCTGTGAGCTAAATAGTGCTTTCATTGTAATTGACTAGTACTCATAATTCTTCCCATTAAACTGTGGAATTTGTGGGTTTGTCAAGCTTGTGCTTGCTGCCATTTTTGAAATTTACCCAGATAATCTTCTTTGATAAAATTAACTCTGATAATCGAACCTTGCTCTGATACCACGTGAAGGCCAAAGGCAGAGGAGGAATTTTCACTTTCTGTTTCTTCACATTCTCATTCACTTCTCATTGATTCAAAATAAAATTACAATTACATGATATATGCAATAGGTAAAAAGTCACGTGAAAGATTTTCACGGATGAGAGAGAACGAAATAACATTTAAATTCAAAATCACCTAACTAACTTTTCCCCCGTCAAAATGCATTTAATACAATGTCCTTTACATAATATAAAAACTTAAATATTAATCCTTTCGTATCCGGATATTTCTTGATGGTGGCGACTTTTTCCATAGTTCCCCGCGGTATCGCAATGGGTAAAACCCATATTGCGATATCGCAGGCAGCGGTTAGTTGACGGCCCGGTAAACAGCGGCGGTTAAAGATAAAACAAACTTTTACCGGGCATTGGTTGGCGGGGACGGCAGTAGTTAGGGTTTAAATTCCAACATTTTTGATGTCTAATAAGGAAATAAAGAAAAGGACAATGAGCACAAAGACACTAACAGGATGAATGAGAATAGGAAACCTAAAACTTTAGATGCAGCTACAACTAGTGAGTTACACCTGTAGCAAGAAAGTCTTTTTGAAGTACCTCTGATGTCCATTTCATTAGCTCAATATAACTATCCTCGTTAGAATATTACTTGAAATAGTTGGGATAAGAATAGTTGCCATTCTTCAAGAATGTCTCATTTATTCTACATCCAAAAAAACCACATTTAAAAAGAAATTATGACATTCTATTGGAAAGGAATAAAAAAGAATTAAATGAACATATTAAAGATGATATAAAATACACTGTTATGTGATGTCAATCAAGAAAATTCTAGGCCCTTTTCACAAATTAGTAAAGTTCATAAAAATATAAAAAATCAACAAATACAATAATTAATTTAATAAGATGTGAAGTATTATATTTTTAAATTTTTTTTTGAAAATTTAAATAATTTACAGTTAAATAAGATAAAATAATTTTAAAATAATATTTTTATTCTTTGGACAAAAATATTTATATTAATTTAATATTTTTAATTTATTATTGATTATAAATATAAATAGTAAATTAGTTAAATAAGGTAAAATAATTTAAAAGTAATATTTTTATTCTCTAGACAAAAATATTTAAAATATTTAAATTAATTTATTCTTGATTATAAATATAAGTAAATTAATGTAAAATTAATTTATTTTATTTTATATTCATAATAATAATAAGGAAAAAACATTAAAAAGAATAATGAGGAAAAAAATATTTAAAATTTTAAAATTTAGAAACTTTTTTATAATAATATAAAAACATTATTACTTATAGATATAAGAATATCTTACAAATAATTAGAATCACTATAGTGGCACAGAGCCTTTCTCATAAATATTATTATAAAAGAAATAAATATTGTATCATATTTTAAACAAATTACATAGGCATATGCTTGATTGATGATGTAATTAAAATTTATATAGAACATAGTTTATAATAAAATTTGCTGTTAAAATTTAATTAAATAAAAAATATAAAAATATAAAAATATAACAATGGTGTTAATTGGAATTAATACCAGAACAGTGAATATTATTCCATGTTGTGGTAGTTGATAGCGCTACTATACAGTTGGACCTAGCCCAGGTTCGTACCAGTGCCTGGGCAGAGGGGAATGGATCTTTATAACTGTAATTACCGGCCAAGATCTAACGAGACATTATCTAGAAGGTTTTCTGCATCTGAAGACTTTGTTAAACCGTGCTACAATATAAAAGGTATGTATGGTTATGGTGAAGAAAGGCGAAGAATCGAAAACTCTGCCACTACTGAAAATGAACATGGATCGTCTCCTAAAGAAATAGGTACAGCGGATTCTACTTAGTCACAAGATGCAAGATGGTCACTGCTTATTGTACAAAGAGATAAAGTGAAAGTATTTGCTTGA
Organism: Sequoia sempervirens; assembly: GCA_007258455.2. Taxonomy (NCBI): domain Eukaryota; kingdom Viridiplantae; phylum Streptophyta; class Pinopsida; order Cupressales; family Cupressaceae; genus Sequoia; species Sequoia sempervirens. Next base: position 5,676 of record VDFB02169139.1, read on the forward strand.
TTCATTGTGGAGAGCTTATGCTGAAATAGTATTGGTGTTAAACTAACTTATATGGTTTTTCTGACTTTTGTAGGACACGACAATGGAACAAGTGAAGGGCAGTCCCAGTCCTTTGCAAATGAGAAATACACTAAAAAAAACTAAAAGCCTGATGTTTCCAAGTATAAATGCACCTTTTTGTCCATGTCTGAACTTCCATATATTTTAGAGTAGCATATCTTAGTGAACTGCAAATGGTAAACAGTGTTCATCTGAACCATACATAGCCTTTTTTAAGGCTTTTTTTTAATAATTTCAGTTACCGTTTGTCTTCATGGTGTGAACATTTAGTTGTATTAGCATGTTTATGTTATTTCGTTGTTTTAAATTCTTGAGATACTAAACTATAGAGAATTGCAAGATTCTTGGTGACACAATGCTATAAGGAATCTAGATTACTAGTTTGTAGTTGGCAATACCCTAGAGTATATGAGGACCAAAACTTAAAACATGAGATAAGAGAACCCAAATCATAGTTTGACTTAAAAGTACAAGTAAGGCTTTTGAGTTCAAATCTTAGTGGAATTGGGAAGGCATGGTTTTTCAACCCATCATTGGTTATAAATGATCACGATTTATAGATCCAACATGGTTTAGAAGTAATATTTGAGCTTGGAGAGGCATTGATTACATAGATTTAGCATCTTGTTCGTGCACTTAGGAATTTGAAAAATTCGATTGATTCTTGCAAGAAACTGTGCTCATCCTAATTCAAATTATGAAATGACACAGCTTCATGAGATGCATTTGTATTGTAGATCTAAGATATCATAAAAAAATAAATGAGGTTAGCTTCCTTGCAAGGTGTACACACATTTTCAAACACAAAGGATGTTTTCTAAGTAAAATGCATCATTTGGGTGTGATATGTAGTAGTGATATTCATTTCCAAAAATTTGAACCATGGTCTATTATAGGTTTGTTTGATGACATCACTATATGGAATGTTTGAACCGTTGCCTCAAAAGTGTATTTCACCTCTAAAAGCTACAATTGAAGCACACTTTTGATAAATATACTATGTTTTGAGGGCATAAAAGTTTCCATTCATTGTTTACTATATATTTTCTTGTTGATCATCCTGTTTATATTTGCAATGTATAACACATACACTATTTTTTAGTTAAGGTCCAATCATTATATCACAGATCTTTTTGATCTGTGTGAGCTTATTCTTTTCAAATCATTGTTTTTGAATTTGTGTTGTAGAGAGTCATGAAAATATGTTATTGGTTTTGTATTTAACTATTCAACATTTATTCCATAGATTGTGTTGAAAATGGAGGTAATTATGTAGCTTTAAAACTTGTAAAACTATTATACTATAGATCTAATTAAGTGTTCCTTGTTACAATTTCTTTGTATATGATTATGTGTTTAGATTCATTTTACCATTTGCAGAAGTAGACAGAAGATTGTAGAAGAATAAGACCAGAAGATAGAAGTGACACAACATATACCATGGAGAAACCCTTTCGGGAAAAAACTCCACCAAGAATTAATGTATTATTTAATCTCATAATAATATTACAATAATTCCAATCCTTGCTTGAGATGCTTCTTTTGCCTCCAACAAATCTTCTTCACAACCTGCAATAAAATTTGATAGAACTCTCTTCAACTTGCTACAATTTATAGACAATAACGAGCCTTGTAAACACCAAAGAGCTTACAATTACAAAGCAAAAAGCTTATCTCACAAAACCTACACCTATTTATTGCAAGTAGAGTTCTCCCATGAAAAATAATTTCAAACCAAGTCCTTCATTAATTTGGGCGTCCAAAACTGAAGTCCTAACTCAATGTTTATTCTGAAGATATCTTGTAAGCTTCTCCTCAAAGTTGGCACCCAAGAATGGACCCACTTAACTAAGCCTTATAAAATATCTTATCATGCAAAAGTGTTAACTCCAAGATGACAACTTGGGCACCCAAGGTGGGTCCAAGTCAATCTTTGTTAGCTGAAACATATCTCTCCATCAATTCATGCAAACATGATGCATGATTGATCATCCCCACTTAATTGAATGTATCACCTGTTATCTGTCATGCAACTCAATTCATTAGTCATGCATTCCAAGTCAACTAAAGTCCACTAGCATTCAACTGAAACTAACTACATGCAACTGAAGATAACTGAACCGTAATAGAACTGAATTGAACTGAACCAAACTGAACTGAACAATTGAATTGAACTGATACTGAACTAAACTAAATTGAACTAAACTTCATACATGTAAATATCAATTCCTAACTTCTAGGATCTTTACATGCATTACTGAAGTGTTATCTTTTCTCCAAACAATTAACTTAAATCAAGGTGGGTTCCACCTTCCATGTGGGTGCCCCATGTGCTCCTATTTTGTAGGAGTTCTTCATGGGAATCCCCACAAGTTCTTATCATTTAGAATTAATTACAAATGCCAATTTACATGTTCATTTCATTCAAATTTAATCTCTTTCTAATCCTAGTGTTGGGGAACACTTTCCAAGGACTTAGGAGATACATGAAATAATGTTTAGGATTGCAATTAAATGGCATCCTATTTCGAACATTCTCCCACTTGACATTATACATTGCAATTATTTTAAACAAATCATTTTATAAATCAAGTACAGGACTCAAGGTCAATGGCCTTCCTGTACCAACTAATCAATCCATGCCAACTTCAAATGCAACCTGCATAATCATGAAGCTACAAGAAAATGATTAATACTCAAAACCAAGAGAAATTATCTATAGGAACTGGTTTCGTAAGATAATCTGCAACATTAATCAAAGTGTCAACTTTCTCAATTAATACCTTCCCACTCTTAACCATTTCTCTCCCAAAGTGATAGTGAACATCAACATGCTTAGTACGAGCATGCTACATAGGATTTTTGGCTAAAAAAATAGCACTCTAACTATCACATTCAAGTTTAACTTACTTACAATTAAAACCAGTACCTTTCCCGAGTCTCTGTAACCAAACTGCCTCTTTAGAGGCATGCGAAATCGCCGAGTGTGTTGACCACATGTCCAACCAAGGTGTAGGCTCCTCATACTTCCTGTTGAAGTCTCATCAAGAGTAAAAATCTCAACACATGTCTCTAACCTTAAGAGAACTCAAGCCTCGCCTATTTCTCCAAGTATCCATAAGGAACTATAACCAACCAATCCATGCCAAACTCCAAATGCCATGCATAGCACTATCATGAAGTAATTAAGCAAATGATTAATATACCCAATACATAAGAGAACCGCAAGAGATCAATGTCAAAGATCCAATCATGAAATTCATGATCTAACCATCTCCTCCAAGGAGATCACATGCATCATAACATACATAAGCATCCTAGTCTCAAGAGAACAAGTACCATGCCAAACTCTAAATGTGTATCGAGAGTAAACCATGACATAATATAAACCATTCTAAACCAAGAAAAAAAATATCCCCAATCACATAAAGATAACCTTACCAATGATGTATACACATCACTATCAACAACTCCCACTGAACTGTGGTATGAGCTACACATGGCGTCATGACTACCATCCTCTTCATGAAGATCACTCTTTAACATCAAGAAAAGAGTGATCACTAACATTTTTGCATGAAATTCAGTTCTTAGGATTTTATGGAATTTCTCTTTCCCTCATGTTGCTTGGGGTCTTTGGAAAGAACACAATTCCTCAATTGTATCTCTCAGAAGGTTAGAAATTTTGAGAAAGTGGCCCACTCGTCCTATGACCTTATAGTTGCCAAGGAATGGAATATAAGCCTTGATTTTCCTTGCGCCCCTAAAAAATCCAAGAAGGATAGAGAGGGTGTTCGCTAGTATTTTCTTCCTAATGGATGGGTGAAAGCTAACTTTGATGGTGTGGCTAAAGGTAATCCGGTGGTGGCGAGCTGTGGCGGAGTCATAAGGGACTCCTTTGACAATTTTCTAGGTGTGATGACCACTCCTCTTGGTTCCCAAACCAATCACTTGGTGGAGGCTGCTGGCGCTTTTCACATTATAAATTTGGCTCAAATTCTTAACTTTAAAAACCTCTAGCTTTAAGGTGATTCCAAAAATATTATTGATTTCCTTCGTGGCAATTCCCCCCCTTGTGGACAATAAAATCATGGATTGATGACGCCATCTCGATACTTGCTAAGTTTGATAGAATTAAAATTTCACATGCCTATAGAGAAGCCAATGCTGTTGCGGATTTTTTTGCTAATGAAGGGGTTAGGAGTAATGATCTGAGCACTTGGCTGAATTTTAGTGATCTAAGTGTTAATGTCTACGTTTTATTGAATTATAAGAAATCACACGGACAAGAGGCAAGTCATCTCTTTAATGAGGACAGGATGGAGCTTTCAGATCACAATCATTAGATTGTATGGGACTGATCTCAGTTGCTTAGTCTGCAAGGTGGCTTGGCACGCTTTGCGGGTTCTTAGATTTGGTGGGAACAGTTCTAGTAAAGATTTTGTCTTTGTCTGCGCCACTGTGTCGGCCAAGATGGGTGGAAATAGGAAAAAAATTTAGTCGGACAACTATGAGATGCACACAAAAAATGTTAAGGCATGGAATAAAGTTAAAAGTGGTGGGTTACTTCCTTTCCTGGAGAAGCTCCATGGATCCAATCAGGAGGCTACAGATCTTTTTGAGAAAAATTGGAATAATGGGGATCTTACCATTTTTGGTAGGAAAGTTGAGCTCAATGAAAACCTGATAGTTGAAGTGACAGGAATGTCTCCTAATGGGAAGAATTTTTTTAGGGATAGGGTTTTTTCTGACGATGCCGTCATCAGATTTCCAAAAAAGAAGAAGGAAAGACTAAATTTAGTGAAAATTGCTAACAACTACTTTGAAGCCGACACCATAAAATCCCTATGGAGAAAGGTTCTACATGTTATCATGGAGCACATAACTATGGATGGTTGTTTCACCATGGTCCACGGTTATCACTTTTCCCTACTCAACCACTTCCACCACAAGGTAAGGAATTCTTTCCCCTACCATCTTCTCTGTTCTTTGAGGAAAAGTGTGTATGACCATAAGAAAAACCCTAGAAGATTCCCTATTTTGCATACAGGCTTGATTAGATTAATTGTGGAGCATTACCAAAAAATTCCCGTCCCTCCTAATCTGGAAGCCTCCCCTGATTCTGAGGAAGATGGTACTGAACCCAACTGCTAGAGGTTTTTTCCCAATTTAAGTCTAGCTAGAACTGTCCTTAGCCTGCCTGCTGTCCATTTTGGCAAGATTAACCCTAGCTCACTTACTATTAAAGCTCGTTCCCTGCTTGAGCCGGGAATCCCCTCCCTCAAAACCAGTTTTCTTGATAAGAATACCCAGGTTAAAAACCTTATCTCGTACTCTGAATATTCCCCTGACTCTGAGGCATCTGGTGCTAACAATACTCAGCCCTCTGCTGGCCCGTCGTTGGATAGAATTGCTAGAACTAGATCCCCTGTTACTCCTGACCTTGCCAATACTTGTTTCAACACTGACAGGGATCCCTCTGTAGATGTTTTGAATTTAGCTAGAAATAATGTTGATATCCATTTCAAACTTTTGAAATGGACCTTCAATGAAATTAACGAGCTAAAGATAAAAAATTGGGCCCTTCAAAGTAAATTGGAAGATTTGGGTGCCAAGGTTGTGGCGATTGAAAAGAAAGAGGTGGAACGAAGAGATTATGGTCTCAGCAAAGATATTCATTACCAAGATGGGAAGATCAAAAATGTTGAAATTGAGGTGGAGAAAATGAAAAATACTATCAAAATTGTTGCTAAGAAAAAAAATCGTATGGCCAGACACAACGCCATCATCATCAATTCCATGACTGAGAAATTGGACAAAGCCCAATAGGAGTCTCTGGTGGTTGATCTGGAGGATACCAATGAAAGAAACCAGGAGGTGGATGCTGGCATTTTTAAGAGAACCAGGGCCAACCTGAAGAGGAAGGCTCCCCCCACTCTGAATATGATTCAAACTTTGAAGAAGGGGGTTCATGATATGCAGAACCTGGAGGCCGAGAGCGAGTATGTGCTGAAGACGGTGGGTTAATTGCTGCCGGTTTTTAGTTTGCTTTTCAGCTAGCTTTTATTGCTTGACCTCTTTGGTCTTTTGCAGTTGGTTGCTGCTTATTTTTGTTTTTATCTTTTGTGCAGCTGGTTGTTTTTCTTGGACTTTTCTTTCCCTTCTTTTATGTTGTAAACTTTGTGGTTTCGGGTCCCTGTAAAACCCATTTTACCCTTTATCAAAAAAAATTGTGCATGAAATGATCAATTCATGATTACCATCATCTAAGGATTCCTCTGTAGAAGAATAAAAAATCTTTTCCCTGTTCTTACAATCCTTCTTCACATGTCTCGATTTCCCACAGTTCCAACACTTTACCTTACTCCATCCTTTGGACTTACCCTTCCCTTCCTTGTCTCCCTTGGGTTTCTTTTTCTCAAGCCTACCTTTTACAAACAAGGCATCTTGGATTTCCATTTTAGACTTCCTCCTCATCTCCTCTGATAGGAGAGTGGGAATTATATTGTCCATCTTTAGATATGCACCACTACCACTGATAGCAACAATTAGATTTTTTCAAGATTGTGGTAAAGAACAAAATAACAAAATGCATTTATCTTCATCTTCTAGCTTTACATCTGCAAATGCTAACTAACTTAGAATCAAATTAAAAGAATTCAAATGATTTGCAAAAAAATCACCATATTTCATCTTTTATGAATACAACTATCTTTTTCAGATACAACTTATTAGTAAGATTTTTAGTTTGATAAATATCACCTATCCTCTTCCACAATTTATATGCAGTAGCTTCTTCTGAAACATTCAAGAGAACAACATCGACAAGACATAATCTTATGGTCCCTCTTGCCTTCTTATCAAGCTTAGCCCAATCCTCATTTGACATCATTGTAGGTGACTTTGTCTCATTACCAACAACTAACCATTGATCTCTCTCTTCAAGGATCGTCCAATTTTAGTTTCCACATCTCATAATTAGATCCATATAATCTTTCAATATCTAAATGAGAATTAAAACTCATTGTAGCAAACATTTTTTTCAAAATCAACAATAACGCAATAGTAAAAGCTCCCACTACATCCAAAAACCTTTAAAATTTTAAGAGAAAGGTGTTCCAAACTCTACCCAACCATCAGCTTTGATACCAAATGTTGAAAATGGAGGTGATTAGGGGATAAGACCCAATATTCGGTAGGGCTAACTTCGCGCAACTGTAGAATTCAAATAGTACATTGGATCGAAAAAAACAATTATGGGTTTTTTTCGCTCACGAGTTAAGTGCTCATAACTAAGGTTTTGGCTTATGGGAAATTCGATCGAGTGCGGAAGCTTTGGATATGCGCGCGGAGGTCAAAAATTAACCTTTTAGAGGTGCCGTCTGTTTTCCCTCACCTAATGTCCCAGTATCCCCCCGCTATAATTTCAGTCAATTACAGCTATTTTAGCACTTAAAATCCACTAAAATCATTCAATTTAGCACTTAATGAGCAACTATTGGTGTTTTTGTAATTAGTTATTCAATAAAATAATTTTTTTTAATGGATGAAAGTGATTTTTTTTGTGGGGGTTAAGTGAGTATGGAGGTGGCGGTAATTCAATGGGGGGCGGTAACTGGGTCCTTTCCCCTATGTAGCTTTAAAAATTGTAAAACTATCATACTATAGATCTAATTAAGTGTTCTCTGTTACAATTTCTTTGTATATGATTATCTGATTAGATTCATTCTACCATTTGAAGAAGTAGACAAAAGATTGTAGAATAATAAGCCCATAAGATAGAAGTGACACAACATCTACCGTCGAGAAACCCATTTGG
>VDFB02169140.1:0-42872 GCA_007258455.2 Sequoia sempervirens
CTATTTATTGTGTTAGCTGCTGTCATAAAAAGGCCATACTGTCTGTACCAGGCCGTACCAGCAGACAAAGGGGCGTACTCTCAAGATAATAAAAAACGTCTGTCATCTTCTCAGTCTTCCATCATTAGCAAATGCGCCTATGCTTTAGCATGTATTTGGATCATCTATTAGAGGAGGAAAGAAACATTCGTTGCTGCTGTATACACTGTACTTGCTGACAGGCCGTACTTCTCATGATCAGGCCGTACTTCCTTCAAGAGCAAAATCACCTTACATATTAGTCTTCTATCTTCCATTCTGGAGGCGTCTACATTCTAGAGCAGTGTGCAATCTTTGGAGATAGGGAGAAGCTGATAGCAGTGAAGCCGTACCATCATCTGGAGACTATTTATTGCTGCAACTGAATCAGGTTCTTTTCATAAATATCATTCTTTTTCACTTGCATGCAACTGGGTGTCAATTGTAATCAATCTAAAACATTAATAAAAGGTCCAGTATGTGTATGGGCATTAAAATCTGTTGATATCAGAGTGGATTTATTTTTAGAGAATTTAATTCTTATTTACTTGCAAAATCGCCATATTGCATTTTATGTTCAAAACTCAAAATTTGCAAAACCAAACCTTCATAAAAGTCCTCTCAAACTCAATCGAATCGCATCGTGGGGAAACAAGGGGTTTTACTGGTATCAAAGCAACTCGCCATCCCGGAGGGTTTAGCCGCCTTCGCGAAATCTGAATAGCTTTGGGTCTTATCGTATTTATTTATTCGTGCAAACTTGGTTGACCAGTAAATTGTTCGCTTTGGCACGGAAACATGGCTGGACAGAACGGATCTGCATATTAAGGTGACCGGAGTAGAACAAGAAATCTTAGGACGTAGGACCTTACAATAACGTAGGATCAACCGCAAGGAGGTCTTGCATGCACCTCGCAGAACTTAGTAGGTCAACGGCGTCAAATGGTGTATTACGCCAGTGGCGCTGCACTGTAGATTGATACCGAGGAGATCGTCACCACCTCGTGACGATGACAGAAGTGTTACAGGTTCGCGGAGAGCTCCTAGGTCAGTGTCACAGACAGCGGATAGGCCTACGAGGCCCACCTTCACGAGACAGGGGCCCGTTGAGGATCTACCAGGTGAACGGTATGAGGGTTTGTTCGCCGGCACACTTAGGGCAGCGAACAACGAGTGGCAGTTAGAATCACTTGAGATTAGTGGGAGGATTACCATTGACAGGACACCGCAGAGCACAGAAGGAGTAGTGATTAGCATGTTCCAGGAGTATAGCATCTTACCTCAGAAGATTAAAGAAAAACTTCCTTTCATGAGTTACGTGGATGTGCACCCGAGTCTTGGCCATAAGACGGAGTTTGAAAAACAGAGATATCTCACTACAGCTCGTGAGTTGTTTACACCTGGGAAGGATAGAGAATCTACATCTGATGATTATACAATTCTTCATGAGAGTGATTTGATATCTTCAGTCTCTTATGAAGTAGGCAGAAATTTGTGTGATGAATTTGATCGAAGTGCTTATTTGATCCATAAGCACACTAGCACAGCTTCGGGTAATGGCTTACCTACATCGTCTTTGCAGGAGGTGACTCAAGAAATTTCTGCCCTGAAGGTTACTTCTGATTTCTATAACAGCGATGGTGAAACTTTGCGTGAGCATGATATAACAGCTGTTTCAGAGGTGCAAACTAACCCTATTGAGTCGTCACGTGAAGAGACTCCAGAGTTGGGTACTACAGATGCAGTTGGTATTGAGGATTTATGTTATGACGAATCTGATTTTTCGAATCAGACCATTGAAAACCAGCTAAAAGATTCATATGTTGATATGGAATCCCAGGATCATGCGTTGGATGAGCATGCAGTTACTTGTGGAGTAGAAGCGTGCGAAGATATTGTCGGACCAGCAACTTCTACCGTACCAGTTGAACCATCCTTCGAGGTACAGAGCAGCAGTACCTTAGATGTTGAGGTGTGCATGGTTGAGAGCACACACGATGCTGCAGATCATGAGGAGAGTGATGACGGATCAGCGTCATATCATAGTGCATATGGTGAACCGGAAATCTTGTATGGGGGTCATGAGTTTCAGAATCCTCATCATTTGGTTGGGCAACTACATGTGGATGACACTATGATTACTACCGCCCTTGAGCATTTTGACGTTGCTCGTCGGATGTTGACTACCTACAGTTGGAGTCCTTCTTCGACAGATGAGCACAGTGATAGTGGTTTTTCCCTTGCAGTGATACATGCACTCCGAGAAGCAATTGGAATGATGAAGCAAAATTACCTCAGATTACTAGCAGACAGGGATTTCCTTCTCGAGTGGGATTGCATTTGTTATGATGCATGGAAGGGAAAAGAGGAGCGGATCGCTGAGCTCACTCATGAGCGTGAGGTGACTATGGATTCATTGCAGAGCACCCAGTTGGCTCTTCGAGAGTCACAGTTACAGATTGAGAGGCTTACCGTGGCGTTGAGGTTAGCACAGTCTTCACCACCTTTGGATATCGTTCAGTCTTGCATGGCAGCGGTTGGTGAGGAGTATACACCCATGGTTCATAGCTGAGAGGGAGATGTTGAGGATGTGGTTACATCCAGCACGGCCACAGGAGCAGTTGATACGGGTAGGATGAGTGCACTTGATGAGAGTAGCAGTGAGTCTCGCATTGCACCCAGTTCTCATGAGATTAGTCCCGTGATAGGTGATGCAGGGCAGATTATTGTTAGTTCCTGTGACATGGTTGTTGATTCACTCGAGAGTTGTGTGACAACCCTTGATACTTGTCCATCTTCACCGCAGATTCTCAGAGTCTCATCCAGTTGGGAGATTGGTACTTGGGTTGATTTGTTTCCCTCTCCTGGAAGCAAATCAATCTTTTCATTTGATACAGTTGACTATGATCAGCAGCTGGTTGAGCCAAGTCAGGAGTACAACTCAGTTTATTATTCCAGCGATTCAGAGATGGATGATTCCGATCAGGATGGAATGATTGTGCAGTTTGTGAATAATCCATTGTTTGAATTTGATGGTGGTTCGATCTATGATAACCCACTCTTCGAGTTGGACGTTGATCGTACTCCTGATACTAGTTCCAGGTTGGGTGATGATCGTAGTGTTTGGGATTGTTCCAGTGCATCGCAATTTCAAACCAAACTCACAGAGGAGTTCAATGAGGTGTACACGGTGAGGAGTGCTTACAGTTTTGTCTTTGATCCACCTGTACATGATTCGATGCACCATACTTGTGCACAGGGTGATTCTCTCAGTACAGTTGAGGGGAGTAATTCATTATTGTGTGCAGAGTTACCATCTTCACAAGATGGGATTAGCGGATGCAGGTACTTGACTCAGCAGTTTGCGGGGTATTACTTGCAGGAGCAGCAGTCTGTTATCTATCATGCCGATGTGTATTTGACAGGGCTTGATACTTCTAGGTCGCAGAGTTTTCATATAGGTACATGGTTACAGGGCGACTATGGTGTTAGTTGGCATGATGGTTTGGACAGTTATCACATCCATGAGGGTTTAGCAGAGGACAGAGAGAGATTCAGGACAGTAGATGCTTCTAGGAGATTTTATCTCTGCATGACGGATGGATGTGGATTCACATTATATTGGGATCTCGGTGGCGATAGCATTGGCATCGAGTATGGGATGAGTCCCAATGATTTACTTCACTATTCTCAGCATGGTGAGGTTGGAGGCAGTAGAGCGCAGTGGCAGCCTGAGGAGGACCGTCACGATGGACTCTTACGCTGGGTTTGGGATCCAGGCATTGATTGCGCAGTTGAGTTTGATGATGCTACAGGAGATAGTTCGAGATGTGTGGGACATTACACAGTTTTCCTTTTGGGGCCTTCCGAGGTTTGGACTTTGTTTGCAGTGGAGATTGCTTGGGGACAAGCAATTTTAGGGAGGGCGGACTGTCATGTCCCCATTTTTGGCAAGCATCAGTGATCGTGAGATTGGCCTATCATGAGACCCTCGTAGGCTGACTGAGTGGTTAGAGGGTCGTTTCGGCGCTTGGCTCAGCGTCAGATTGGCAGTTTTGATCAATTGGCTTTCGTTCGGGCTCATTCAGAGACATTTTGGAGAATTGCTATTTTTAGCAGTTCCTGGCAGGCAGAGTGGGACCACTACTATTTTTAGCAGTATGGCTTTGGCGGCATCCGGAATCACTTCTGAGTTCGTCAGCATCAGACGGATCGGTAATCGGATGATTTACGAGGAAGATATTAATATTTAATTATATTGATTAAATATTAATTATTTAATGTTTATAATATAAAGTTATAATTTAAAATTATAACTTAAGTCATCTGCCTTGAGGGGTGCGCCCATCATCAGAAAGGGGGCCAGTTCGAGAATTAAATTATTATTAAAATATTTGATGGAGACTATTAAAAATAATAAAAGAATTAAAAGTCAATATTTTATTAAATCCCTATTATTAAGGAAATCGCACTTTTGTGCAATAAAGAGGTTTTGCATTGGGATTTGGGCCATTATGACATTTGAGAATCAGAATTTGATCAAGACTTCGTCAGAGAACGGAAGCCTTAGGGTTTCGTCTCGATACATTGGAGAACGAGCCATCTCCAGTGGGAGCGATTCAAAGGATGTGAAATAACATCCGATTTATTGCCAGGCAGAGGAATTTCTTCATTCAGAAGAGATTGCAAAGCATCACAGTTGATTCAAACATCAGGGTTTCAGTTAGTATTCATTCACAGAGGAATTATTCTGTAGAGGCGTATCTTGGACCAAGATCTGGAGGCTCAAGGAAGAGCCGTACTATTTATTGTGTTAGCTGCTGTCATAAAAAGGCCGTACTGTCTGTACCAGGCTGTACCAGCAGACAAAGGGGCGTACTCTCAAGATAATAAAAAACGTCTGTCATCTTCTCAGTCTTCCATCATTAGCAAATGCGCCTATGCTTTAGCATGTATTTGGATCATCTATTAGAGGAAAGAAACATTCGTTGCTGCTGTATACACTGTACTTGCTGACAGGCCGTACTTCTCATGATCAGGCCGTACTTCCTTCAAGAGCAAAATCACCTTACATATTAGTCTTCTATCTTCCATTCTGGAGGCGTCTACATTCTAGAGCAGTGTGCAATCTTTGGAGATAGGGAGAAGCTGATAGCAGTGAAGCCGTACCATCATCTGGAGACTATTTATTGCTGCAACTGAATCAGGTTCTTTTCATAAATATCATTCTTTTTCACTTGCATGCAACTGGGTGTCAATTGTAATCAATCTGAAACATTAATAAAAGGTCCAGTATGTGTATGGGCATTAAAATCTGTTGATATCAGAGTGGATTTATTTTTAGAGAATTTAATTCTTATTTACTTGCAAAATCGCCATATTGCATTTTATGTTCAAAAACTCAAAATTTGCAAAAAAACCAAAAACCTTCATAAAAGCTCAAAACTCAGTCAGAATCAGTATCAGGGGGAAACAAGGGGTTTCTACATAGTTGATGTAAACTTTGTGTTACATTTGTTATTTAGATTGCATTGTTATTTTTGTTTATCATTGGTTGAGTGATCTACAAGACTTTGTGCTTGTAATCATTCATGCTCTTGCATGTTCTCGTTGAATAATCTACAAGACTTTGTGCTTGTAATTACTCATACTCTTGGATACTTTGTCGAAGGATCTACAAGACTTTGTGCTTGTAATCGTTCGTGCTCATTGATACTTTTGTTGGATGATCTACAAGACTTTGTGCTTGTAATCGTTCATGCTGTTCGAAGAATTGTTTGCCTAAGAAGACTTTGTGCTTCTAACTAGCAAAGGTATCGCGCACATCCAACACTGATAAAGCTACGGAACGACTTTGTGCCTTCGTGAGCTTTCCTTTTTTAATTTATTTGTTTGTTGTTAATTACTTCTGGTATCTCTACGCTTCGCTTTGACGAGATAGAGATATTGGCATTACTGCTAGTTGTTCGTTTCAAGTTATCAAGAATTCAGAACTTCCAACAAGTGAAGCATTGTAAACATCTTCTCTGAAAAAAGAGAGAAGGATGAATGTAACACACCCCCCCCACTCCGTGAATTTCGTGTACATTTTGTAATTACTTGTGTGATTTACTATTGTTTCTCTTAGCAGTAAGAAGGGCGCCTCCTCTTTCCGAGAGGAGAGATTCATATCTCACATAGCTGTGGCTGAAGTCCAAGTTGTGTAATCTATCGAAAGCTGATTACATAATTTTCACCCAACACAAGGCTCACATTGGATAACCTTGAAACACATCTTGACAGGTGCAAGAAGGTTCACTCATCGGCCATGAGATCGATCACGAGAATTCACACCATTGTGGATTACACCGTTGGTCCGGATGAGAAGTTCGTGCAGGAGACTAGGAAGAAATACGAAGACTTCCGCACCCAAAGCAAGGAAACATGAAGGTTTCTAATCTCCAGTGTTAGACTTTTTTGATGCTTCCCATTATGCATCTTGTAAATATTTCTTGACTTTTTATATGTCTTTTTGTAAATTGTAATTGCACCAAGTTCGAGACGTAATCTTTTGAAAAAAAATTACATTTTGACTTTGGTCAAAGTTAGGTGAGATCTCCTTAAATCGCTCACCCAACTTTCTTTAATTTTCTCAATTAGTTTCCTAATTTTGCTCTTCCCTCTTTCTATATATATGAGGGATTTCCTTTGTATTAGGGATCTTTTAGTATTTTGCAACGAAGTGCTGCCCTTTTTGAAACAAATTGTGAAAATTTGTGTTCATACTTTGCGAATGAAATCTGATCAATAAAGAAGAAGATTGCAAACCAGACTTTGTGTTGGATTCGATAGTCTTGTGAATTGATCTCTTTCGGTGGTAATTAGTAAGTGATATCTGAAAGACTCTAAGCAATTCATGTAAACTTTGTGTTACATCTTTTACTTAGATTTACAATTGTGTTTTGTTTAACTATGGTTGGATGATCTACAAGACTTTGCGCTTGTAATTGTTCATGCTCTTTGGATACTTTGGTTGGATGATCTACAAGACTTTGCACTTGTAATTGTTCATGCTGTTCGAGGAATTGCTGCATCTAAGAAGACTTTGTGCTTCTAATGCGACAAACGACACATCTATCACAAATCCACCATTGATAAAGCTACGAAACGACTTTGTGCCTTCATGAGCTTTCCCTTTTATTTTACTTGTTTATTGTTAATTACTTCTGGTATCTCTACGCTTTGCTTTGACAAGATAGAGGTATTGGTATTACTGCTAGTTGATCGTTTACAGTTATTAAGAATTGAGAACTTCCAATAGTGAAGCATTGTAAACATCTCTGAAAAAAGAGAGAAGGATGAATGTGACACACCCCCCCCCCACTTCGTAAGTATTGTGTACATTGTGTAATTACTTTATTTGTTTTACCATCGCTTCCATCAGCAATAAGAAGGGCGCCTCCCCTTTTCTGAGAGGAGAGATTCATATCTCACACAGCTGTAGCTGAAGTCCTAGTTGTGTAATCTATCAAAAAGTTGATTACATAATTTTCACCCA
Organism: Sequoia sempervirens; assembly: GCA_007258455.2. Taxonomy (NCBI): domain Eukaryota; kingdom Viridiplantae; phylum Streptophyta; class Pinopsida; order Cupressales; family Cupressaceae; genus Sequoia; species Sequoia sempervirens. Next base: position 7,556 of record VDFB02169140.1, read on the forward strand.
ACAAATTTGTATTATTTTCTTCTACAATGGCCTAAGGTTTGGGATATTAAGATTCCAATGTTACCAAATGTGGGCAATAAAGTTGACTTTGCCCAATTGAGAAAACAATAATAAAATACTCCATGGTCCATGAACAATGATGTTTTCCACAATTGTTCAATCTATAGAAGCATAACACTCCCATGTAATCACAACCCACCACAATTGTCATTTTGTTTCCCATTCTTTTCAAAAAGTGGTTCTGATTTTCTTTTATATATACCTTTCATTTTTTGGCTCAATTTTACACTTCGAGGCCAAAAAATACAGAGCATAGGAAAACTAAAATAAAGTTTTACTTAGAAATTTTGTACAAGCTAAATTTTAAACCATAATGAAGGTTTTCTTTTAAATTAGACCCTAATAATAGTATAGTTAAAAAATATAGGCTTGTTCCTATAATGATATGCCATACTCAATGATAGAAGGTCCTACTATTTTAGGACCAGCCATTATTTTTACATAAATCCTCATAGATAAATAAAATAGTTTATTTAATCCTATGTAATTTTTTATAATTAACATTTTTATAAGGTATTATGTCTAATTTTATCTCTACTCACTATATTTGACTTGAAAGAGCAAAATTAGTTTTCTCTCTATTTTTCAATTAGTACTTTGTTTTATAGCTCGCAAGTATTTGTATTGTTATTCCCGAATTAAACCTGAATTATTGAATTCTATTTATACTTTTGCCACTCCATATCAATGTCGTGCAAATGAAATGCTACAATGGTTCAATGAAATACAGAAGGCCTAAGCAAGTTGGATGGACGTAGGAGGGAATAAAGGGGTGAATATAGGTTAAGTTGAAGAACAAAAATTGCTATCAGTTATCTTAACTCTTTAAGTGTTGGGATAAAGGAACTCAAAAATGCAAAGCAATAGCTCTAGCCGAGCACACCACAATCCCAAAACTTATCAACATTGGAGATGCAAAGTGTTAACCATAATTGCTCTTAAAAAAAGAGAAAGACATGCCATTGTCACACTTAGAAACAAGCTAATTTTATGTGGTAACCATAGACCAAAGCCTATAACATGGATTGGAAACATATGTGTTGAGGTGGCTAGTGCACTCAAATTCTTTGATCCTTGGCCCAAATTGTTAATTCAATAAACAAATCACAAGAAGGTTCAAGCCATCAAGTTAACCCACAATACGATTTGGCACCATCACTAAACAGTCGAGCACAATAGAGAAACAATTTATGAAAATAAATGTGAGTTATAAAAGGGGAAAGAAATCATAAAAGTGATCTATCAAAAATATAGCTCTATTTCTAATAGAGACAATTATTTCCTATATAGGGACACCCTTTGGTGTGATGGTGGGCCTCTTGCCTATAGTGCCATCAATCAAGGTCAAATCATATAGGATTACTCTCTACTGCATCAACAATTGAGGGGCCCCCAGGATCTTGTATCTTGTCTTACCTATGAGATATGGAGTGGGGCATTTACATTCCATCCACAGGATACATCCTTGGCTAAAAAAATTTATCATATTAATAGAAACATGGAGAATGAAAAAATGTAGTGTGAAAAAGGACAAAACAAAGGACTGCAAGGAAATGATTTGAAGAAGGCGCGTGCAAATTGTGGGCCTCCTATTTCGTAGCACTCAAAGGAACCTGTGGTCAAAATCAAACTAACCTCTGAAATGGATGTGGACATTGAAATTCTGGAAGATATTGCGATTATATATCTAGTCAAGAAAATCATGGGAAATAATAATAAAATGGGCACACAGACAATGGGGAGCACAATTCTTGCTTAAATTTCTACCGAAGGATTTTTCATGGCAATGTTTATGAAGAAAGAGGATCAGGAGACTATTCTTTTGGAAGGAGTCTAGGAAATGGAAGGCATTCCCCTATATATGAAAATATGGGAGGCAAATTTCAACCCTTACGACAGCCCACTCTAGATGCAACTACACAATTTTTCATTAGAATTTTGGTTGAAATACTGCTTAACTAAGATTGAAAGAACCATAGGAACCTTGATTGACCTAGATACAAAAAATTTAGAGAGGGACTCACACGTTTACAGTCAAATGCAGATAGCACCAATCAAGGAGATCCCTAAATAAATATCCCTAGTGGTAAGAGGAAAAACCTAGACACAATCAATTGAAATTGAAGAGTAGAAATTCTTCTGCACCAAGTGCAAAACAAGGAATCATCCTACTAACTAATGTTTGTGATTCCCGCCTCAAGAGAAAAAGGTATGGCAACTAAAAGAGGCCAAGTAATTACTGTCTCGAAATGAAAGTAATGGTAAAAAAAGATCTAGAAGAAGCCCTAGTTCCTAGGGCCCCTTCAAAGGAACCATCTATCGAACAAACTAAGGCGGCCCCATTCACATCTGGCATCTACAACTCCATCATCAAATAAAAAATCTAATAACATCCATATGGAGGCTCGTCCCATGGTGGACACAGAACAAGCCAATAAATCTAAATCATCGATTGAGGAGCCAGAATGGATGTTCAACGAGCCTAGGGAAGAGGATGGAATCAATCTACTAGATAGAACAATTGACCAAACCACTTCTAAAATCTTGAGGTCAAATCTGATGGTCAACAAAAAGGGAGGGAAATCCAACATGACATGTCCAACAAAAGACGATATCAATGAAGGACAAACCACCATAAACAAACTTTTGATGACTAAGGCAAAAAACCCCCACCTTAGGGCTTAGTGAAGATAGTGTTGGTTCTCAGTTGTGATCATATGGTTTGTCCTTGATGACAAAATCCTTTTCAGTTGTTTCTACTTGTTGACAGTTTCAAATTGGTTTCTCATGCCTTATCTTGGTACAGTTTTGTCTATATGGTTTGCTTGTCTTGGCATTCAGTGGACAGTTTACTTTCAGAATTCTAATATCTTATGGTACTGTTTAGTTTGAGCTTCGTGCAGTCTAAGGTTATCTTTTGTACATTGTTTTGGTGACAAGAAAGAACATATCGGCATGAGAATGCCAGGGTCTCCCCGATCCATTTCTCTGATAAACGTCTGTGTTGCCTATCGGCAAGACGTTTCTGATGTCATGACAATTGGATTTTACTTATAGGCAGCTTTCGGCAGGACTTCTCCATTGTTTCAGCGACAGAAAAGGATCATATCGGCATGAGTTATACCGTCGGAATGATGTCTTAGCGAACTCATCATGTCTCCCCGATCGGCAACAAAGGATGCTCTTCGGCGAGAGGTTTTTCTTCGTTGAAACGTCTTGGCGAACTTTAGTCTTATCGACCGCCGGTGGAAAAATTGCATATCGGCAGAAGGTCTCAGCTTCGGTGTAATGTCATAGCGAACCCGTCAGGTCTTGCTGACTAAGTCTTATGAGGGGCTTTTGGCGAGAGGTTGGTATTGTCTCAGCGACTCAAAGTGGATAAAGATTTTCGGTATGACATAGTGTGCTCTCCGAGAGGTCTCCCCGACATTGATATGTCTCGGCGATGCATAAAACAAAAGGAACATTTCGGTATGACTCATGTGCAACGAAGAAAGGTCTTGGTGAGTTTGTTTTTCTTATACCAACCGACAACATAAAGGTATACATCTCGGTAAGAGTTAGGGTTTTCGGCGTGAGGTCTCGACGAGTGACCTCCGGTCTCGTCAATGGAACACAAAAGGACTTTGTCGGCATAGGATCTGACTTGTCTCAGCGACACACAAGATGGTGGGTGACTTTCGATATAACGAAGTATTATCTATATGAGGTCTCCTCGAGAGTGATATGTCACAGCGAACAGGAATGATCATGTGGGCTTTCGGTAAGACACAGGATGCTCTATGAGAATTCACCCCAACTATGCATTGTCTTAGCGAAGGCGGATGAAGGATACATCTCGGCGAGAGTGTGTTTTTGTCACAGTGACTCAGAATGGATAAGGTCTTTCGGTGAAACATAATGAAATCTACAAAACGTCTCCCTGATAGTAGAATGTCACAGCGACACATAAGAGATAAAAGGGCTTTCAATGAAACATAATGTGGTCTGTGAGAGGTCTTCCCGACTCTGATGGGTCATGGCAAAAGCGATAACTAAGGGGAATGACTGGCGATTTAATTGCCTTCGACAGGACTATCTGGATGTCTCGGTGAATGATTAACATACTCTGTCACTATGGCCAACATGTGAATTTCTAAATATAGTTGCAAACCGACATCATTGGTTGGCATTGAATCTCTAGTATTTATGCATTTCATGCTGCACATACTGGTTTATAATCACCATTTTTAGAACTGCTCTCTGCATCTCAGTTACTAATGTGGCAAATAATGCCCTGTCAGAGTATTGTTATTCATGCATTAGAGGTTATGATTTACTGTTGTGGGCATTCGTGCTTTTTAAGCAGTGAAATGATCTCACACGTTTTAGATTTGTTGAGGACGGCTCTTAGCTGGGTGAAATGGCTCTTGTATTGGCAAATTAATTTCACTTTGACTAATAATCTTGTTGGGTACAAGATGAAGAATTCCACAAAGCTTTACACTTCAACACCTTTTCACTATTGTTCAAACGTTGCTACTCCCTAAGACAGCTACTTTTTCCGTATCCTTTTTCAAAATAGAAAAGGAGGTTTTACCTTTGACTCAATCTTTTAAGACGGAAAAGGACGTATAAAACGCGCTATCGTGGAATAATCTAAAAGCCGCAAGATAGAAATCCGAGACATAAATACTGAATGATCAAGAGACGTAATCGGAAAACCCCATAATACAACCTACATGACGCAACGAAAGTCAGTAATCCTTCATTTCAATATCATGATCCATTTGACCTTGCAATAGGCAAGATAAGAGAGGCTGAGCTCTTGAGCTACTGGAAAACGCAGAGATCCCATACATATTGTTCCAAAACAATTTGAGGGGTCATGCCCCTGAAGAAACTGGTGCTCTCAAAATGAGGCTGGTTCGAGCTGAGGCCTAAATCAGCCCATACATTGTCAATGTCATTCTTTAAGATTGGCCAGAGCGGTCTTTCCACCGTGGAGGGCTCACCAAATCCTATCCCTTTGTCTGGATGCTTGCAATGTCATAATGTTTCTTGATTGTGATAATTTTTATCAGTCTGAACATTTTTGAATGATAGTTCCTTCATATCTGCAAATATTTAGTTCAAATATCTTGCACAAGTCATTGCTGAAGAGTCTAATTCAAAAGGAAGCTTAAAAGTTCTCATTTGATTCATTGCTCAAGAATAGTTATAATTTGCTAAAGGTGTTTGTTGTCTCAATACCTTTCTTGTCTTTAAAGCTGCATTCAAATCAATTGTTTAAGAAGTGAGTCAATAATGTTGATCATCATTTACACAGTTTATGAGTTGCACCTGCACTGTCATCATGCTTTGATTGTTAATCAATGTCAGCCATAACTGTTTTGGCAAATGCAAGATATCTCACTCAAATCATATTTTCATAAGTTGTCTAATAGACTGAGTTAATGTTGTCATATCTTTGTGCTTTCAAAAGTGATTACTCTACTCTATTGTTGAAAGAAAAGGAAATCAGAATTAAAAATCTTGGTCGAAGTTGAAAAGTTTTAGCGATTCACCCCCTCCTTAGTGTCGCCATAACTCCAATAGATAGCAACATGGAATGTTAGGGGCTTAAATGCCCCTAACAAAAGGAATCTATTCAAGCACCACTTGCAAAGAATTGACGTTGACATTATGTTGCTCCAAGAAACAAAGCTATCAAAGGATGGTAGTACGACCTTTGTAAATATAAGTTATGGTTGTGATGGTGAATATGTTTTTGTTCAATGGCACCTTTGGAGGAATTTGCATACTTTGGAGACCTCAACATATAAGGGAAAAAGAATGGCACAAGAACAAATTTTGGCTAGAACGTAGAATTACCCATCTGACTTGAACCTCTCCTTCCAACTGGTAAATGTTTATGGTCTAATCAAAACGGAAGATAAATCTAAGGTATGGTCTAAAATCACAAACTTCATTTTTGGTTTCATCAATAATGAAATTGTTATTGTTGTTGGGATTTCAATACTACCCTTTACCCCGTGGAGAAAAAAGGAGAGCTAAATCATGAAAACCAAAATAAAAAAATATTTTAGGAAATTTGTCAACGAAAATGGTTTAATTGATTTCCCTCTCAAAAAAAGCAAGTTCACATGGACAAATCATCGGAAAGGTTTCACCAACATTGCTAAACAATTGGACAGATTCCTTGTTTCCTCTAATTGGTGCCAACTTCTATCTCGATTACCTCCTCCATCTTACCAATTTCTGGATCTAATCATTTCCCAATGATTCTTAACATCGAAAATGATTGCTCTTCTCCCAGATTTGAGAGGATGTGTCTAAGGAATGAATCTCTAAAAAACCTCATGAAGGAATGGTGTACGAATGCTCAAATCCTTGAAGGATCTAAAATGTTCATGATTGAAAATAAGCTAATTGCAATAAACTATAGATTAAAAGAGTGGAACATCAATACCTTCAAGAACATATTTCAAGAAAAAGAAAAAATAGAAGTAGAACTGGAAATTTTGAATCAGGAAGTGATACACCATGCAATGGCTGCAAAAGACTATAAAAAGAAATAACGCTATCAGGGGAGCACTAAGAGATCCTTGCATGGGAAGATATTTATTGTGATTGAAATCCTGAGAGATATGGCCGAGGAATGATGATCTAAATACAAAAGAAAATCATAATTCCACAAAAACCAAAAGAGCACGAAACAAAATTTCCTTTATCCAAAGATGAATGGAACATTGCTAGATGACCAAAAAGACATTCACAATGAACTTGTGAACTATTTTAAAGATTTTCTATCAAACATAAATACGACAAGTCTCCACACGTAAGGGGATGTTCTACTATTTCATTTTAAAAGTTGTAATAGAGGCAGACAACAAAATGTTGATCACACCAATTTCTAGTGAAAATGTTTGTGATGTCATGTTATAATTGCACCCGAATAAATCTCTTAGGCCTGATGGATTTTCAGCCCTCTTCTACCAAGAATTTTGGGGCCTTAATGGTGACAATATTTGGATGGTTGTGGATGATTTGTGTAAATCCAAGAAAATGTTGAAAGACTTATACGCTATGTTCATAGTGTTGATTCTAAAGTAAACAAACCCTTCCACCTTAGTTGACTTCACTTGATATCGTTGTGCAATACAATTTACAAAATTGTATCCAAAGTAATGGAAAATCGCCTCAAATTGATACTACCACATGTCATATTAGAAGAACAGTTGGGGTTCACCCTTGGTTGAGACATTACGAACAGCATTATTGTGGCCCAAGAGGTCTTTCATTCCATCTTGATATCCAACCAAAATTGTATGATATTGAAACTCGACATTAGCAAAGCATATGAGAGAGTTAGTTGGAGGCTTCTTCTAAACATCCTTAAGAAATTTGGATTCCATTCAGAATGGATAAAATGGATCTAAAATTGCATATCCAGTGTTCCATACTCAATCTCGGTCAATGTCAGCCCATATGGATTCTTTGAACCTACTAGCAGATTGAGGCAAGGAGACCCTCTTTCACCATTTCTTTTTATCATCATGGCTGAAGCTATCAATTGTGCAATTAACTCATTTTCTGACCACAAACAATGAAGTGAAGTTCAAATGGCCAACAAATTTCCATCCATCACACACCAACCATTCACTAACAACACAATTTTATACAAAAGAGAAAATCTAGAAGAAGCACATTCAAGAATAAAGTTCTTATTGGAAAAATACACTATTGCTTCAGGTAAACTTATCAACAGCGATAAATCTAATATATATTTTTTCAACACTAGAAAAGAACTCCAAAGGAAAATATTGGTTGTGCTAAATTTCAACAAGGATACTCTCCCAAGCAAGAATCTAGGTATACCATTCTTTAAAGGAGCAATGAAGACATGTCTATGGGAAGAAACCATGGATAAGTGTAGGAAGAAAGCAATGTCCTAGAAAGGAAAGTAGTTGAACCTATCTTGAAAAACACAGATGATCAAAGTAGTTCTTTCTGCAATTTGGATTTATCAACTATCTGGCACTCAGCTTACAAATAAAGCTGGTCACCAAATGGAAAGTATAATGAAAAAATTCTTCTGGGAAGGCTCTAATGAAGATAGAATTATACCCTTAGTTGGTTGGAAAACAATATGTGAAGAAAAGGAAGCTAGAGGTGTTGGAATAAGATTAATCGAGAAACAAAATAGAGCTCTAGATGCCAAGCTGATATGGAAAATGTATGAGAACCTGAGAGCATGTTGGTGCATAATTCTACAAAAGAAATACTTGGACTTGGATGACTATGAATGCATCCTAACTAATCCCAACCCACCGCATGGATCTCACCTATGGAAGTTCATGCTAAACTGTTGTGGCTTGATAATCAAGCATCTATCATGGTGGCTAATAACGGCCAAAAATCAAAGTTTTCGACAAACTCATGGAAAGGAATTTCACTGCTAATTGAAATCCCTAAGCTGGCTGCAATTTGGAACTAGTTACCAACATCCTTAGCACATACGTTGAATATTTCTTATAATCTCAGACAACAATGCAAATCAGAACTGGACGAAGATAGATGAGATGCATCTAATGGAAAACACTAAAAAAGTGTTTATTGAAGAGTTGGGGGCAAGGAAAATCCTCTTGAACCAGAGTGAAGATAAGATAATTTGGATCGGGCTTAAATTAGGATTATATTCAATCAAAATAGGATATAAACTATAATCAATGCTAGAAGCCAACCCAGAATGACCGACAGAGCTATGTTGGAGAAAATGGGTTTTGCCAAAGGTCGAGGCCTTTACCTAGATAGCATTGCATAAGACAATCCTAATTAGGGATCATCTAAATCAATTGGAATTGTTGGACCATCATGGTGCGCGAAGTGTAAAAGAGAAGAAGAAACAACAAACACCTATTACTCAATTGCCCGTTTGCTAGCGAATGTTGGAATTGGTTAAAAAACAATCTCAATTGGAGCGATGTTGTACCTAAGGACACTGTTGACCTCTTCAAAGGCTGGCCATGGATATGATTTTCTGTTTGGGAAGGTATTTGGAATCTTGGATCTCTAGCCCATCTATGCTAATGTGGGGAATCTAGAAGGAAAGGAACAATCGGATTTTCAATGGGAAAGAGAATAACATAGAGACTCAGACAATTATCAAAAAAATGGAAAAAAGTATCTGCAAAGTCATAATGGCTAGAATGTCCTCTGCTGCTCAAAGACCATTCACCAACTGGGATAGGACAATCATGAATTGATGGGAATCCCTCCATATCCCGCAGAACTATGGAACTTTCATTCAAAAAAGAAATTGTAGAATGAAGACTAATTATGGCAATATTATGGGTAATGTTTGTTTCTCGAGTATCAAAGTGCATATCTTGATAGCAGAGAATTATCCATATATTTGATGGGATGTGACTTTTAGATTGTATAAGCTCATTCTCAAGAATCAAGATATTTTAGTTCATCTGAATTTAACTAAAAAACTGGTGCTGAGAGCATCCAATCAAACATTTGAAATAATTAAACAATATCACCACACATTGGACTTGAAAAAGTACATTTTTAAACACAGAGAGCATTAGCAGCATATATCCTATATACAAGAACCATTTGACGCTTGTCTATTCCCAATAGTTGTCAACTTTCCACACAATAGCTGAAGAGAAACATATGGCAGGAAAAGACCATGCCATTAAGAAAATGGACTAATTCTGAACCTAAGTAGCTTCCCTTCGACTACAAGCAATGCAGTGACATTTTCACAATGCGCAATGGGCACCTGTACAAAATTCTAAATACTGAGCACCATGATGAGCATGCCTTCGAATTGAATTGTCATCAAACACTTTCACTCTGTGCAAATGGATTGTGACAAATAAACAGAAAATTGCAATTAGCCATGGAAAACTACTCATCAAATCAGGTGATGCAAAAACAAATGAGCCTGATCTCCTTACTGCAATGTTGAGTATGCTAAACAAATAAAATTTGATAAGCTAGTGGGAGACAGAGCTCAAACAATAGCACGTGCTTATTAATATATCCGTGTTTGAGCTCATCTGCAGAGATATCCTCCAGCAGAGTATACACCAGACATCAGAATGTGCTAGAAGTTGAACAAACAGATTGAAAATACAAAAGAAATGGACTCTACCTGCACCAGAAGCCACTAAATTAAAATTGATAGCGCTTCTAAAGAGAATCCATGTGTCTTGGGTCGAAATTCAACAAACATTCTGAATGTGAAGCACTGAGATAGATTACCGTTGAAGGATAATAGCATTGATCATTAGGATATTACAGGAGGAAGACGCCCAGGATTGGAAAAGAAAAGGGCTCTCAAAAGAAGCTATTATGTTAAAAGATTATTCTACTCATACTTCCCTTACTCGTTGCCCTAGAAATTTTGTTAAACCTGCTGATATGTTAGCAATCAGGAATTAATTTTAATGGGGATCCGTGGCCTTAATATTTGTGAACATTTTGGTCATCTATTAGTTTTCCAAAGAAATGCCTCTCCTAATAAGTTGATTTAGTGTCTTGATGGGTTTCATTGATGACTAGGAAAAATTCCAGAATGCTCAACTTTTGGGGGGACATGTATTTCTGCAATGGAGTGCTTATTTAATCTGTATGTAAATTCAACACTAAGAAGGTTTAGAGGTAGGTGTCATCTTGACAAGAAATTGCAGTGATAGGTATCATTTGTTGTTTTGACAGTAATACAGAAAACAATTTGTGAATTCTTGAAGCAACGTTAACGTTAGATGCGGCTTTCAAGCAATAGGCCTTGTGCGTCGTTTGCATTTATCCTCGATCATTTATTTTTTTGGTCAATCCTCGGTAAGTACTTAATATCTTCCGTGGCATTACTTAAAATGGTTTATCTATTTTTGAATCAATATTGTTATTCATTTTATATTTGATGTTTGATTCTGAACTGTCCAGAAAACTACTTCCCGCTTTGAGTGCTTCACTCGTTATCTTTCAGAAATTATGTTTTACCGTAGGGTGCTTATTTCATACTCGCATGTTAGGAAAATTTATAGGTAGCTGAAGTAGACAAACAATATTTTCTAACTTCCTAATAGAGTATGTTAAAGATAATGTTGATTTCCGATCAAATGCTTTAGTTCCTCTGGAGAACATTCACACCTAATCTTTCGAAAACCAGAGAGGGATAGACCTTGCATCTTATTTTGACAGCATCCAACTTATCCATTATAGCTGGCGTTACCATCATTGATTCTAAAGGTTACGGACTCCGAATGCGTAAAATCATGAAAACGAAACAATTCCTAAAAGTGGCGGTATCAACTTCGATATTCATTATCCAATAACATTTCACCAGTAAAACAAAAGAATTACCACATAAAAGATTCCTCTAAATAATATACATTCATTAGAGAGCATTGCAGATATCCTTAACTCTTCGTAGCACATTTGGGCAAGCAATTACCAGGAAATAATTCAACTATTTCCTCGAGAAAATGCATATACCATTAACTGTTCGTAGCACATATCTACAACCCAGTAGCACTAAGTAATTCAAGCATTTCCTCCAGAAAAATGCATGTATCATAATCAGTTTGAGGCAAATTCCAACAACCAATTACCAAGACTTCAAAAAAATATTGTAGAGGAATGTAGAAGAAAAATAACATAAAATTCTACGAGAACTGCAGACAACTAAGTTTATTCTGAATTTGCAGCAATTGAGTCAAAATTTGAATCCAACGAGTACCCTTCTTACAGGAATTAGAGAATACTAACCCATGAGAGCCTCAGAACCCAAACCAGCTCCAGATCCAATGTATCTGCGTAAGTTGCGAACCCAGGGCATCAACGAAGCTTGGGAAATCTTCTTCGAGAGGCCATCATTGCCCTCGCCATCACTGGATCCTCTGTACATTTTGCCTGGCTTTCCCTGCTCAAATATTCTTTACCCCAAAGGCATTATAATGCAAATTCCTAATCACCTGAACAAAATAAAAAAATAAAATCAGAAAGAAAAAGATAAAAACACAATATGAAGCACAATTCAGTAAATCTACAGTCATCTTTTGTACAAAATTAAGGCAGGATGAAGGTCTGTAAATATTTTGTTTCTCCAATTGAAGAATTCATTTTCCAATGCAAGGCCTGTGTTTGCCTCTTCCTCTTCCGTTGTTCTCTAGAAATGGCTTCCTGCGTTTTTTTTCAAAAATATAGATCCTCTTGGAAAGCGGAGCCAATGTTCAAATTTTTTTGAAGTTTTTCCTAGACTAACGATTCTATGATTTTTTTTAGTTTTAAATATATTAAGGGAAAAATTCAAAATAAATGATTTAAGAATTTTATTTACATATAAAAAAGGGAGAAAAATTATTAAAAAGAAAAGAGTAAATATGTTTTTTTTTAATTTTAATTTTTAAAATGATTTAAGATTTTTTAATTAATTAAATATACACAAGGAAGAAAAATATTAAAAACAAGAGAGTAAATATGTTTTTATTATATGACACTGTTTAATTAAGTAATAATTGTATTATTTCATTTTTTGAGAAAAAAGAATTTAATTTATAATTTATTGTTGGAGAGTTGAGTTAGTTGAAATACCTTAACATTGTTAAAATGAAAGGGAAGAAAATATAATTTTTTTTTCCATAAATTTATATATATAAATAAGGAAATTGTGAGTATGATGCAATATATTCATTTATAGCAAGTAATAATTATCTTATATAAAGAGTTAGGAATGATAAATGCATTAAAATAAATAAATGTTTTGGATATTAAGTAAAATAAGAAATATACTTAGTTAGAAAAAGTGATAGGTAATAATATTATATGATTTATTTGTAATTTAAGGTAAAAATCTAGGTTAATGTAATAGAGCATAAAAACTAACCTTAAACCAACAATAGAGCACAAATAAGCATAAAAACATGAAATATAAAGCAATATTATCATAAAGTTTTCATGTCATAATTGTTTCACCTCCATTACCCTTCTCCATTTTGCAATTGTTGTCGCGCACTAATAGCCTCCATTACCCTTCTCCATTTTGTGATTGTTGTCACACACTAATAGCATGTACTTGCATTAGCTCAAAATGAATGAAAATGACAAGACTAGGGTCTTTTATAGAAAAGAAAAATTTGAATGAAAGGATGAGATTCAATGTCAAAGAGATGTGTCAATCAATGGCCACAAATGAAAGTTGTAGTATGAAATAGGGTTAGAGCTAAATTAGGGCAAAGATAAGGATGAATGGTTAAGATTGAATTATAATAATTCAATCAAGGGTTGAAATTGGATGAGATGACAAGAGATAAGAATGACAGGATAATGGCACAAAAAAAGAGGTTGTAGGAGTAAATTAAATAATTATAAAATTATTCAATTTACTAAGGAAAGTGAATAATTAAATAAAAATTATTATCTAATTATAGAGGACATGTGACAGGTTCACTTTTTCATTAAAATAGCATTTTAATTCAAAAATGGGACATGTGACAAGCTAATTTTTGAATTAAATAAGAAGAAGATGTCAAATTAGTAAGCAATTACACAAATAAAATTCATTTACATCAGTGACAATTAAATAAATATATAATTTATTTAATTTATCAAAAGAGGAATAAAGATAGCAATGAATTAATTAAATAATTAAAATTATTTAGTTAATAGAAGACTTATGACCTTAGGAAAATAATTAAATAATTAAAGGTTAGTTAATCATTAGGAATAAAGGGGAAATTGATGAAGAAATAGAGTTCGCGAGCCTAGGACAATTTTTGGTGTCTACATTTTGCCCCTCTTTGATATAATGTAGTTCATCACATTATGTCAAAGAAAATTAGTCAAAACATGCCCCAATGTAAACAGGGTGAACGTATGACCCCTCAAATTTTTTTGCAAATTTTTAATTTTTTTTTTTTTAAATTAGAAATTGTTCCAATAAGTCAATTTGACAGCTAGGAATTCAATGGTGGCGATAGAAATGATTTTTGAGGTCATTTGGATGGTCAAATTTAGGTTCAAAGTTTCCAAATAATGTGTCCAATACACATCCCTAGTGCAAACCCTAGGAAACCCTAATTTGATTGCTTATATAAGCATTTGATTAGAAAAATGGTTCATTTGTGCACTTTCAAGTTTGAAAATAGAGAGCTATGAGGAGAAAAAAGTTGTGAAGATGTCAGTTTTGCACTTCGTACACTTAGGATACCACATTCGTACCTTTTGATGACTTGAGGGAGTGAGGCACCCAGTAAGTACTCCATACTCGCCTTGTCGATATTTTTTGTTTTTCGCATTTTTAGGGCTAGGAAAAAATTAGCAAGCAATTGTGGTGAACATCGTTCACTACAATTGTGTTTGCGAGCGACGCAGGTGATTGCGATTTGCCACAATCACCTCATCATGACGCAATTGCTAAGGCACAAGAGGGATTGGTTACGGTGTGGCGCAATTGCAAAGTGCATCACATTTACTTCTTGTGATGCACTTGTGATGCACTTGCGAGCAAGAATGACACAATTGACAAATTGCAACGCATATGTCAGGGGAAATGACGCATGTGCAAGCCAAATGACACAACTAATTAGGGATTGACCGCAATTGACCCCGATGATGCATTAGCTAAGGCATGTGATGCAATTGTAGTTGTGCCACACATATACAAGATCAATGGCATGATTGTATTCTATGACGCATGTGCTAAGCAAAACGATGCAACTGACTAATTAAAGTTTTGTCCTAGTGTAAGATAAAATGACTTGTCTAGTTGAGGTCATGTAGGTCTAGTTAAGGTCTTGGATTGATGCAATGACATGTTCTTATGGCCTCAGGTTGTTCTTGCCCCTATCTACACGCGAGAGAAATGACTAGTGACTTTTCAGCTGCGGGATCAGTTATCCATCGTTGAAAAGTGTAGATTGATGGATCTAAGATTGTACCATGTCACATATATGCCCATCATCAAGGAAAACTAAGGGTTATTGACAACACTTGCAGAGCGATGGCACTCTGAGAACTATTTGTTTCACTTGCTAACTAGGGAGGCTACTGTGATGCTTGAGGATGTATATAGGATACTTCGACTACCAATTTGAGGGGAGCAAGTGAGATATGATCTTGTTCAAGGGTTGCAGGCTATATATGACCACTATGATTATGAGGACAGGGAGATGGAGGGAGGGGTGACTGGGGGAGGGGAGATGATGAAGGAGACAGTAGAGGAGGGAGAGGAGAAGGTTAGGACAGGAGGAGGAGGGCAGGGAGACAACGGGTAGTGAGGTCATTATCATCGATCCATGAGGAGGGTGAGGAAGAGAGGATAGCCAAAAAAGAGGGTGGCGGAGGAGGAGCATCATGAGGACATACCAGCTCTCGAGGTGAGACATCAAAATGTAGAGATGGAGGAGATCGAGGTGGAGGACCACCAGGAGCAGGAGAGATAGGAGGAGACAGACATGGGAGAGGCAGAGCAGTTCTTCCAAGAGAGGATTATTATGGGAGTTGATGTGGTGGAGGGATTAGAGGAGGATGAGATGGTCTAGTTGATCAATGGATAGCTAACTTACAGACATGGCTAGAGCAGGCAATTGCTAGGATCTAGGCACTAGAGGCCGAGGTGGGAGAACTAAGGACAAAGAGATGGATTGAGGGCCGAGTGAGATACTATAGATAGAGAGACACAATTGTGATCAAGAGATAGGAGGCAGATCAACAGATTATAGAGTTTACTGCCACCCTTAGTGGATTGAATGCAGATACGACTGCAATACTTCTAAGAGCAAGAAGACAAGAGTAGTATTATAGAGACTTGTATGAGGTTGAGGTTCCATCAAAGCGGAGAGCATTGAGTTCCTCAGTGGCCTTGATCAATGGTAGGTCTCATAGCAGACACTCACATAGCAGGTCTCAGAGCAATGGAGGGGTTTGAGGACCGACTCGATCAGGACCGTATGATAGGCCACTGTCAGAGCATAGATCATTGGGGTCACCTCAACGAGAGGGTATGCCATCACCACGTTGGTCGCCAGGATAGGATGAGGGTAGTTAGGGCTAGAGGCTATTTTGACATATGTATCTGGACACTTGTATTTTGACCGTCAAGCCTGTGAGCTCTATTTTGTTATATATGATACATCTCAACATTGTATTGTGACACATTTTGAGTGATATATATGATATGATTTTGGTGACAGTTTATATGATATGTAGTCTTATGTTATGATGTTACATGGTTATGATTGTGTTCATGATGATTATGCATTTTTATGATTATGTGATGATGTTATATGATAGATGCAATATGGATGACTTAGTTTATGATACGATGTTTAGATGATAGATGGATGCATTTGATATTATGATTATGGATGTTATATGTGAATGTATTATTATGATTTTCAAAATAATATGCTATGATTATGCCATGCAATGTGGTATGTTAAATGCAATGCGATGTATATTTGATGAATATGCAATGTTGTCATGTATGTTGTAATGTGATAAATGAGAATGGGTTATGATTATGATGTGATATAAATGTAATGACATGCTTAATATGATATGATGTAATAGTATTACAATTCTATATGGATGCAATCTATGTTTTTGTATTTTCTCATGCAAATATAAATGACCTAATATGATGATGTCTATTATGATAATGATATCTAAAAAATTTCCTAACATGCTTATGTATGCAGGATATGGATATTAGCATAGAATTAATGGAGACAACTTAAAGATATATATTTTTCTATGCAAGGCTTTGTATTAATCATCATTAGGCAGTAAAAATGTGACAAGTGGGAAAAAAAACCATGGTATGACATAGACCAAGGTGTGTAAGGTCATCCACTTGCCAAACAGATAATCGTAGACAAGGAATGTCTTGACTCATACTAAAGGCAAAGGTGCCCCAGTATTTTTTCCAAAACAATCCGCAAACAACAATTAAATAAAAGAGAACCGTGAGATATCATCACTTCTCTAAATACTTCATGGGACATCCTTGAGATAGCTAGTAACGTGACTCACAAAAAAATTCCAAAAGATAAGACAAAATAGCCCACAAAGTCACTAGCCATTCATAGTGTTTTCCAAAGATTGATTGTTTGATGCTTAATTAACTAGGTGATTGATGGGTTGATTGTTTGACAAGGCCTAGTTTCAGGAGAAGAAACATTTTGTATGAGACATCAAGTTTGGTTTCAATCATGTGACCCCCTGTATAAGGAAAATGACAAAGTTTGATTCATGACAATTTCTGGTTTCAGGAAGGACACATCCTGTATAAGACATAAGTTGATTGATTTGATGTTTGGGGCTGAGTTAATGTTGTTGACTACTTTGAAAATTGACTGACTTGACTTGAAGACTTGTTGACCTGTTTTTCTTGTTGATTTGTGACCTGTTTGATGTTTTGACGACTATTTGTGTCCAAATTGATGATGTCCGATTTATTATGACTGACACGATAAACCCTAAAGGATCGACCTAGGTGGCCTTGGGGGCTCATCAATAGATGGTCTTGCCTATGTAACAATGCTTAGAGACCTAGTAGTTCAACATCAATTGACTTTAATTTATTGACAAAGGACTAAGTCTTGAGTTGGATTTTATTCAGCAAACCCTAAAGGACTGACCTAATGCCTCAAGGGCTCATCAATAGATGGCCTTGCCTAGATTATACATGCAGATGTGTTATAGTTCAATCAAACTTGGACTGACATGATGGAATTTGAATTTGTTTTTGATATTTTTGAAAGTTATTTGGATGTTTTTGTGTTTTTGACATGTTTTGATTTTTTTGGATTTTTGAGGTTTTATGAACTTTTGTCTTTTTGGGAATATTTGATTTCTTTTGTCTTTTTGAGGGTATTTTATTTTTTTGTCTTTTTGATAATAGAAATTTCTAACAGTAAGTGTAGGATCCAATGATGTAGGTCAATTATTTTCCCCCAATCGGGCATAAGACCAATTTATTAGGGGTGGAATGAGATAGGTGTTATGGCAGAAGGACATGAAAGGTGGAAAGATGCAAAATTTCAATCATTCCAAGCTATGGAAAGGACAACTGGGCATTATTATGGGTGATACGAGAAGAGTGAATGATGGAAAAAGTCAGATTGGAATGATGGTAGACGATAGAGCAAAGTCAACTACTAATGGTGCCTATTTGCTAGGTTTTCACCATGGTACTTATTCAAAGTGCCACGAAGTGGTTTTCACTATTGGACGGATTATTTCTCTTTACTATTTTCTTTATTTTTATTTTTTTTGGTGTCACCAAGACGCCTCTTTTCCAGGTTTTCATCAAGGTAGTATTTTTTTTGTATTTTTATGGTTATGACATGGCTCTCGAAAGCTGAGTGTAGAATCTACATAGGTACAAACTATCGATTGGCTCTGATAAGGGTTCCCCTTTAGGAGTTGAAATTTGATAGGCTCCTGATCCAAAGACTGTTGTGACAATATAGGGACCCAGCCAATTCAGCTTGAACTTTCTTGGCTTTTCTCATTCTGGTTGGTTCTTTGAATTCTCCATTAACACCAAGTCACCAACATCAAAATTTTGGTTCAATACTTTCTTATTATAGCTACGATGAAGATGATTCTTATATTCCTGAAGATGTACCAATGCATTTTGTCTCCACTCATCTAGAAATTCCAACTCATGTAACCTTGATACACGGTATTCTTTATCATTAATATTCCCTTGCATGGATACCCTTAGGGAAGGTAGTTCAATCTCAATAGGTAAGATGGCTTCAGAACCAAAGACTAATTAATATGGAGTGCATTGGTGGGAGTACGAATGTTGGTGCAGTAGGCCCATAAGGCAGGGTTAAGTTGAAGGTTCCAGTCACAACCAGTGTCATTGATGGTCATTTTAAGGATTTTGAGAATGGATTTATTTGATGCATCGGCTTGGTCATTTCCTTGTGGGTAATATGGAGTGGAGAAATGGTGTTGGATGTGGAACTTCTCACAAAGTTGGCATACTTCTTGGTTTTTGAATGGAGGACCATTATTAGTGATGATGGATTTAGGGACACCATACTGGCAAATGATATAGTTGAGGATAAACTTAGAGATTTTTTTTCAGTGATATATATCATAGGAATGGCTTCAATCCATTTAGTGAAGTACTCGGTTGCAGTGATGATGAATTTATGGCCATTGGAGGATGTGGGATAGATCTTACCTATGAGGTTGATTCCCCATTCAACGAAGGGCCATGGTGATGTTATCAAACACAACTCTTGTGTTGGTGTGTGTATCAAGTCTCCATGGATCTAACATTGTCAACATCTTTTGACTAAGTGATAGAAATCTCTCTCCATTATAGGCTAGTATTATCATGCTCCCATGATCTTCTTAGCCAGGGTTGGACCACTAGAATGGGCTCCATATATACCCTCATGTACTACATTCAAGGTTGTTTGTGCTTCTTCGGTATCAAGACATCACAAGAGGGTATTGTCAAGGGCTTGTCTATAAAGGGTGTCACTGATGATAGCATATTTGGAGGCTTTTGCGGATGAATGTCTTGCGTTGGGTAGCATAGAGGTAAGGGGAAAGGATATGGTCATGGAGGTAGTTGTAAATATATTGGTACCATGGGGAGTTGGGACCAAAAAGTTCATAGACCATCTCAGACTCGAGGATGTCGAAGGTAGGGATCAATAACTATTCTACCAAAAACTCGAATTGAATCACATTGTTTGGGATATCCAAGAGAGAGTCAATGGTGGCCATGGCATCTATTGCTTTGTTCTGGATGCAAGGCACCTAATGGAAGATAATGTTGTCAAAATATTGTCTGAAGCTATCTACCATTCATTTGTATGGGGTAATATTTTCATCTTTTATGTCATAATCATCGTTGACCTATCAAATTACTAGTTATGAGTCACCATATACTTGCAAGTTCTTGATCTTCCACTTGATTTCCATATGAAGTCTTGTAAGAAGAGCCTCATATTCTTCTATGTTGTTGGTACATGAGAAGGAAATCCTGAATAATTTGGGTATTGTATCACCTTGAGGGGTGATAAATAGGATGCTTGCTCCTAAACCGCAGTTTATGTGAGACCCATCAAAGTACAATTTCCATGTTGTTGGTGTGTCCAAAGTGAAGATAGATTCATCTCCATAAAATCAGAGACTAGTGGATGATTGGATTTGTTTGGTGTGTATGCAAGTTGATCGACGATGATCTATCCTTTTATGTCTTTTCTCTCAACATAATGAATGTCATATTCACTAAGTATCATTACCCATTTAGCTAGTCATTATTTCAAGGCTACCTTGATGAGAAGATATTTCAATGGGTCTATCTTGGTGAAAAGCTTCGTCTAATGGTTCAACATGTAGTGCCTAATTTGTCGAGTAGCAAAGAATACTATTTAACACAAACACGTTCTAGAGGACTGTAATTTAGTTCATAACCAACTAAGGTGAGATTGAGTAATATATTGCTCGCTCACGGCCTTCATTGCCATTATGTGCAAGCAATTCTCCCAATGCATATGTAGTTTTTGTAATATAGAGGATGAGAGGTCTCCTATCGATAGGTGGCATTAAAACCAATGGCAATAGCAGGTATTACTTAATCTATTGAAAGGCTTCCTAACACTTGTCTATCCACATGATGGTACACCTTTTCTGAGCAAGTGCTAAAATAGGTGTATTTTATTGGCCAGATGCGTTATGAATCATCTGATAGATTGGATTCATCCTTGCAATGTGTGTAGTTTTCATATGTTGGTCAAAGGAGGCATATCTATTATACCTTTGACTTTGGTTGGTTTGACTTCAATGCCTCACTTGGAAATAGTATAGCCTAGGAGCTTTCCCATTGTTACTCCAAATACACATTTCTTCAAATTTAGTTTGACTTTGTATTGAAAATCTTGTCCCAAACTCACAAATGGTAACCCCACATTAATGATTTGGCTATCAGGTCATCCACATATTCTTCTATTAGAGTATGCATGAGTTCATGGAAATTTGTTGTCATGGCACGTTGGTATGGCCCCAACATTTTTAATTCCAAAAGGCATGAAATTCCAACAATAGGTTCCCCATGGACATGTGAAGGTTGTCATATGTTGATCTTTAGGAGCTATTCTAATTTGGTTATAGCTTGAGAAGCCATCCATGATGGACAACATCTCGTATTTGACTATCAATTCCACAATTATGTTAATGTTTGGTAAAGGAGAATCATCCTTAGGATGCCTTATTTAGGTCTTGAAAGTCTATGCAAATACAGATCCCACATGTTGGTTATTTCACTAGCACAAGGTTAGAGATCCATTTTGTGTAGTTGATAGATCTGATAAAGCCAACATCTAATAGTTTCTTTAGCTTAGCCTTGACTAATAAAGCAATTTGCGGGTGCATCTTTCTGAGCTTCTATTTGACAAGTTTGGCACCATGGAACAATGGAAACTAGTGCAATACTAAGTCAGTATCTAGCCTAGGCATGTTGACATAGGACCAGGCGAAATTAATCTATCTTTCCACAAAGAAAGCATAGAATTCAGGTTTCTCAAACATAGTCAATGATGTTGCAAAGTGGATGACTCTAAGATTTACATATGTGCCAATGTTGACTTCCATAGATTGTTTAATAAGCATTGGCGATATCTCTTAGTTAATGGGAAGAATGTCCAACCCTCCATCATTGGGTGCCTCAAAGAGGTTTTTACCCTCGAATACATCATGTCTTTTTACTTTTTCTTGGTCTAAAGGCTCCTTGCGGTTTTCACCTAGAGACTCGTCATTTTTTGTTTTGTCATTTTTATTTTTGTGACTAGAGGGGTGGACAGACTCCCCAAAGTATACCATGTGATCCAAGACAATGGTAAATCCAACCTTATGATAGCCACTAGGAATTCCTTCGTGTAATTCCATGAACTCAACAATAGCTTCATCATTCTCAAATATGTCCAAGACGGGTGGTCCTTGTTGGTCCCAATCGATAAGCTGGGGGTAGACTAAAGGCATGCCAACATCCATAGCGTCAAGGGTTAGAGAAAACATAGTGAAGATAGAAGTATTTTCAAGGTCCTTATTCATGGTATTAGAGAGGTCAAGTTCAATAAGCATTTCAGCTATATCATATTCACCAGAGATAAGGGAGTCCCATGCATATTCATTAGAGTTTGTCTCAATATTGTCATTTTTCGTATGTCTCAGATGGTTTAGGTGCATCAGGTGTTGCAGATGTCTCGATATTCTCATAAGCACTTACTTCCTTAGTTGAAAGTACCTTATTACTAGGAGTGCCAATCTTGATTGGTTTAAACCCTAGCCTTAGGCCTTTTGGTCATTTAGATATTGAAAAAGGTTCAGTCATTCCAATTTTGTGTAATTCAAGTCCATCGTTTCTATCATATCCTTTGTTCTTCATTATGTGAAAGCCTTTGCCATATTGTTTCATGGGTATTTGTGGGGTGGAACCACTTCCGCATCTTCTCTATATAACTAAGAGGTCACATCTTCTTCATTTATGGCTTCTTTGCTTAGCTCTCCCCATTTTGTGAAGGTGGTTGTGGGAGGCATGTGAATAGTGACCTTGGATTTTCTCTTGTCTGCCGATGGTTTTCCATATGACTGTTAGGAATTTCAAGCATAAAATATCAATTAAATGCAAATAAAGATTAAACAGAGGAATGAAAAACATAGAAATAATAATAGTGAGAGACAATATTTAATGTGGTTCACCCAAACTTGGGCTACGTCCACCAAATTCCAATATTATTATCCACTAAATCGAACTAATGACAACTAGTAATCCTTGCAACTCAATATTGTTTCAAATTCTACAATACAATATCAACAGAAACCCTAATCATTGGCCTTTTATCAAGATTTATGTCGGTTACAAAATAGGGTTTTGTATGTCGACCAATAGAAAAAATAACACCCGACGCCTTTATAAAATAATAAAAATTGTGAGAGGTTTTGGGGGCACTACCCCTGGACCCCGCAAGGGGCACTGCCCCTTGACCCTATCTTGGGGGCCCTGCCCCCAAACCCTCGTTAAATAATTTGGGGGGAAACCACACCAATAAAAGTGGGGAAATTTAAATTTTGAGTCTGATTAGGCTCCATATACCAACAATGACTTGGGAGTTGTCAACTTGCTGACACAATAAGATGTCTTCATGTGATATTCACCACACCCTTTGTCTTGGACCTCGATTTTAGGATCGAAGGGAAGTGTTTTGGATGTAGATGCCTTAGATAGAGTGGAGGGATCAATGTTGTGAGATGAGGTGGATGACAAGGCCTCTTGGTTTATGGGCACTTCTTGTTGGGTGGTCCCTCTCAGGTTGTTGAAATAGTGGAATGGGTTGGGATCACCAACGATTGTGATTTCAATGACATTATATGGGAATTTGAGGCATTGGTGATATGTGGATGGTACGGATTTCATGGAATGAATCCATGGTTGGCCTAGGAGGAGGTTGTATGGGAGGTCAAGATCCAAGACATGGAATGTGGTGTTCATTACCATAGTTAAAACTATGATTGGAAGTGTGATAACTCCCTTAGAAGAGTGTTCTTCATCAACATAAGCTTTTATTACAATGCTTTTTGTTGTGTCTACACATTCCTTTGAGAAACCTAGTGCCTTAACCAATTTGATGGTACATGTCAACCACCTACAATGATTTCATAAGTAAGCCTTTACAGCCGCGATTCAGAGACTGGACATCTAACTTGAATAGTT
Organism: Sequoia sempervirens; assembly: GCA_007258455.2. Taxonomy (NCBI): domain Eukaryota; kingdom Viridiplantae; phylum Streptophyta; class Pinopsida; order Cupressales; family Cupressaceae; genus Sequoia; species Sequoia sempervirens. The sequence continues at coordinate 31,362 of VDFB02169140.1, forward strand.
ATTCAATCATCATGAAGGTGCATTTAACTTGTCAACCCAGGGACGTGAACTTGAAATGGGTCAACATAGTATGTGCACTAGGGGCTCAAGTAGTCATTGCACTCTATAGTTAAGAAACACAATACTGAAAGTAACTTGCTTAAAAGGAAATACAGAAAATGTTGAATATCAACCAACAACTATGCTAAGCTGAAATGCAAAGCAAGAATGAAAATCTGAGTGACAAACAAGAGACTACTTTGTTTGCTTTGGTTGCAGGAACTATCACAGAATGGAATTCCAGTGGTTGCAAGAACAGTCGATACCAGATTTCTAACTAAGTACTAAACATCAAGTAATACTAAACTAATGCTAAACTAAGAAGAAAAATTACTCACCAAGTGGACCCCCTTGGATAAGTATCCTCTAAACTAACAAGAACTCAGATGCTCAAACTCAGAACTTTATTTTAGTCACTGTAAATCATGCATACAAAAAGTAATGTATCTGTATTACTGAAACTGGAAAATGAGAGTACAATTTCAAATTGTGCAACCTCTTGAAGAAGGTGCATCAATTCATTATTTATACTACAGCTAAACAAGGCATGCATGGAATCAGACTACGCCATTTAGGGAAAATAGGGGAAAGTGGAGTGATGGTGGTTATGCATGCATGGAATCTGGTCAGACATGCAAGTCAAGCGTAGATCCCGCACAACAGTAATGCCCATGCATACTCGATCATTAAGGTCCACTGCAAGGCGGTTACGTTCAGTTGCATGAAGAATCTTTGTCTCCGGTTGCCTTTGACTTGGAGCGATTTCTCAGCTAGATGTTATGGTGTATGCCCAACTGGCAGTGTCTTCCTCAACTTGGCATATTAAATCTCCATGTCAAGGTCAGTAGGCATAATAATTGCACTTTTATAACCACTCTAAGAAACATTCACTAATCACATACAAAATCAATATAGATGACCCACATATTATGCCAAATATAATTAAAGCTTGTAGAGATAGGGTAATATCAAATGTCAATGGTTTGAGGGAAACATTATGCCAATACCAACACTTAAGCATTAAATTCCATGACATCTATGAGCAAATAGACTAGAGACTCTACCCAAAACTAGGCTCATCACTCCCCCCAACCTAACATTTTGTTGGTCCTCCAATAGGGGAAGAGTTGTTCTTCTGCTTGGTCAAAGTTTTGAAATTTTCAACTAAGAGTTGTACAACATCAGTGGGTGCAGTACGTGAGTCAGGGTCCCAATAGAATCCTCTCAATCTATCAAACGTGTTCCATCTCTGCCTCTCTAGAGAAATGTCATACTAGTAGAATCTAAAATTTGGCACAGGCCACATGAGCATGGGTGGTTGAAAAGTCAAGGGAAGCCAATGTCGTCCCTGAGTTCTCCCAATTTGAATATGTCTCTCAATTCTTTTTAATTTTGTAGCATAATTGTGTATGGAATGAGGCTTAGCCTGTTTCAGCTCATCAATCAAACTATTCCATCTCTGGGATAAACATCTCCTCATGGTTTCCTCATTTGTTGTTGTTTTTAGCTCATACTTAGTGTAAACTACCTCAATCCAAGGCATAATCCTATTGCCATAACTTGGTCCAAGCAACATTCTATGCCATTCTCTATAAATATCCCTTGGGTTGCTTGATTCAGCTCTAACAAGCAAAAGGGATATCAGACTCCAATTTTTCTACATTCCAAAATCTTTGGCACCAAAGCTACCATATCATCTACCCTCTGCTTCAAGGTGGCAATTTTTGCATCTTCATCCTCAATCTCTTCATCCTTCTTTTTAATTTCCTCCTTCAACTTCCATTTTTCCTTTTTCCGTTCTTCCTCCCTTCTTTTTGTTTCTCTCCATAAATTCAAAATTGTTGCATGTACTATAAAACTAGGAGGATTATGAATGCCTACCAATCTTTTTGTTAATGATGGCTCCTCATATGGCACTATTTGCATGGACTTAGGCTATCCCATTATCTCTGGTTGTAAGGGTGTTGTTTCTTCTTCCTTTTGTTGTAGGGACTCTTGTTCTTGTTGTGGCTGCAGGAACTCTTGCTCCGATTCTGGTTGTTGTTGTAGGACCTCTTCCATTCAGATTTCAAATCAGCTCATTTGAAAAAAATTGACGCAGCCTAATATGATTTGACACATGGACAATAAGTTCACAAAATATCTGCATCTTTTTTGTTCCCCTCCCCCCAACCTAAATTTGGACACATGTCCACACATTTGAGATGGGAGTTGCGATTGATAGGCAATGATGAAATTTATGCGAATACCTATACTAACATACAATGATTAAATGAACACACTTAAAAGATGATTAAAGATAGCAATTAATACACACATACCTGAATCTGTGGAAGATTTTTTGCAAATATCATGGATAAAGTAACACTTTCCTTGTTGGAAAATGAATTGAGCAATAGATGAAGATGAGGTGGAATGAAGTGAGGTGGAAGAGAGACAAAGGTGGTGATGGATGGGTGGATGGGCGGATGATGAAGAAATGTACTTCCACGTAAGTGGAAGTCTTTATTATAAAAAGTACGTACCTCAATTAGGTTGAAGGAGGGACACTAGGTCCACCGCCTTTGGCTGTACAAAGCTCTGAGTGCTAGGTGAATTGTTGCAGGAACTCTTCGTAAGAAGCTGGTTTATGGTATAATCTGAGGTGGTGATCATTGACAAGTAATTTGAACCTAACTGGGTCAATGGTGGTGAGTTGAACAACTCCGTTAGGAAAGACCTCAACAACCTCATATGGTCCTAGCCACCTTGTCTGCAATTTTCTTGCATTGTCCTAGTATCTTGAATCATAGAGCAAAGCCCAATCTCCTAGTTTGAAATTCTTGTCCTTGATAAATTTTTCATGCCACTTGATTCACTGATTATGCACTACTTTTGTATGTTGCAGGGTTTCTCTTATTATCTAATCCAAAGCATTTAGCTGCATGATTCTTTCTCTCCGAGCTTCAGAAATATCCATCCCTAAATCTATTGCAGTTCACAAAGTTTTATGTTCAAATTCAATTGGAATCATAGCTATCTTTCCATACAACAACTCAAATGAGGTGAAGCCTATATTTGTTTTCCATGTTGTTTTATAGGCCCAAACAACTTCTAGTAATCTGTTTGCCCAATCTTTCCTATGGATAGCTACTGTTTTAGTTAGAATAGCTTCAATCTCTCTATTTGTCACTTCAACTTGGTCATTAGCTTGGGGGTGATAAGGAGTAGACTTTTTGTGCCTTATATTGTACTCATTTACTAATGTTGCAACAAGAGTTGATGTGAATTGTGGCCCTTGATCAGTCACTATTTCTCTTGGGACTCTATATCTTGTGAAAATCTCCTCATAAAGAAACTCTACAACCTTGTTATCTCTTGCATGCTTCCGGGCCTTAACTTCTACCCATTTTGTTACATAATCAGTGCATACCAATATATAAGACTTACCATTTGATGGAGTGTCAATTGTCCCACAAAATCCAATCCCTACTTGTCAAAGGGAGTGATTACTATCTGAGGGAAAAGTGGCATCTCATCAGATCTGGTTGGTCTCCCCATTCTTTGATATTTGTCACATTTTCTAGTATACCTTCCTACATCCTTGTGGAGTGTTGGCCAGTAATACCCTGTGTTCAAAACCTTCATTGTTGTCCTCTTGGCTGCAAATTTTCCTCCCCATGGTTCATTGTGGCATGCATGCAAAATGTCATATGTCTCATCTTCTCTCACACATCTTCTCATGACATGGTTAGGTCCAGTATAAAACAAGCATCCAACAATCCAAGAGAAAGGAAAATATTTTTCAATAAGTGCCCTTTTCTCTTTTTGGGAGAAGTGAGAAGGAACTCTACTTGTAACCAAGTAATTGGCTATGTTAGCATACCAGGGTATTTGTACACTAAGAGGGAATAGATGCTCATTAGGAAAAGAGTCGTCTATAGGCGGATTGTCTTCTGATGTAGTTAGCCTTGAAAGAAAATCCACAACAACATTAGCCTTCCCTAGCTTATCCACAATGGTTATATCAAACTCCTACATCAACAATAACCATCTTTCCAATCTACCTATGATCAAAGTTTTATTCATGAGATACCTAGTTGTTGCATGATCAGTGTGCACAAAGATTTGGTAGCCCATTATGTAATGTCTGAATTTGTTTAGTGCATAGATTACTGCCAGCATCTCTTTCTTTGTCACTATATAATTGAATTAAGCTCCCTACAATTTTTTGTTGACAAAGTAAATAGCATTTTCAATAGCTCCCTCTTTCTATCCTAAGACCGCTCCTATGGCATAATCTAATGCATCAGTGTGGATGTGGAAAGGAAGCTCCCAATTGGGTCCCTTGAGTACAGGAGCATGAGTCAAAGTTTCCTTCAAGTCAGAAAATTCCTTGTCACAAGCTTCAGTCCACTAAAATTCAACATCTTTAGTGAGAAGGGTATACAATGGTGCTGCTACCTTGCTGAAATCCTTGATGAATCACCTATAATATCCTGCATGACCCAAGAAACTCCTAACATCCTTCTATTTTGTAGTTGTAGGCAGATTTGTGATTACCTCAATTTTTGCAGGATCTTCTTGAATTCCCTTGTGGGAGATGTAGTGGCCAAGAACTACACCCTCTTACATCATCATGAAGCACTTTTCACTATTTAAGGACAAGTTTTGATTCTCACATCTCTGTAGAACTCTCTGGAGATTCTCCAATGCTTGATTAAAATCAGCACCATAAGTGGTGAAGTCATCCATATAAATCTCCATGCAATCATGAGAAATGTTTGAGAATATGCTAATGATTGCACTCTGGAAAGTTGCAAGTGCATTGCACAAGCCGAATGGGAGTACCAAATAGGCATAGGTCCCCCATGGCCAGGTAAATGTGGTATTCTCCTAGTCTTTTGGTGCAATTTGGATCTGGTTGTAGCCGCTGAATCCATCTAGAAAAGAGAAGTATTGCTTTCCTGTTGTTGCAGGAATTCTTTGGTCATCACATTGATTGTTGCCCCTAAATCAATCAGAGCATTCTTCACTTGGATCTCATTTATGACAACTACTACTACAGGACTACCTAGGTCATTATACTTGGGAATAGTCACTTTTCCCTGTATGATATCAACTAGCTGGACCACCACATGAACTGTAGTTGGGTCTCTCTTCTTCCTTCCTGGCTTCTTAAGACAAGATCCCTTGATAGCTTTGTCATAGATTGGAACATCCTTTATGCCCTGAAATAGGGGTATCTAAACACATATATGCTTTAGTTGATCCAGGATGTAAGAAGTGGTATCCTCCTTTTCTTCTTTCTTCTTGACAACTTCCAATCTCTCAGGGAATGGTGGTTCTTGTTCAATCTGCCTGAATTGAACTAGTTCAAGATTGTTAGGTACACTTGGCTGAATAGGATCATTCAGAGGCTCCTCCTCCTCCTCTTCCACAGGAAGTTCAGTGATAATTGGCTTGGGAGGGCCTGATAAAGTAGTTCCTGAACGCAAATGGATGTCACCTACACTTACAACATATGTAGGGAATTAATTTGAATCAACAGAGTATGCAGGCTGATGTTATGGTTTGTTATTAGGATTAGGTATGGGATGAGCTGGTAGCTAAGTTGGTTTAGGTGCATTTGAGCTTGGGTTAGCAGGTGGAGGCATTAGGGCAGGATGTTGCGGTTGAGAAGGTGGTTGCATGTAACTAGTTGTCTGGGTAGGCCATTGTTGTCCTCCTCTCCATTGATTTATTTGCTGCCAATTTCTTGGAGGTGGTTGCTAGTGCCCCTGAAATTGCTGCCACTGAGGTTGTTGCCACTAAGGTGTAGAAATCTGATGACTGGGCCAAGCGTTTGGAGGGTTACTCCAAGGTTTTGGTGGATATCCTCTATAATTGGGTGGATATGGGGTTGCCATTGGTTACCAGATGAATTAAAGTTAAAATATGGCCTAGTATAGGATAGTGGATCTGGTGGCATACCTTGTCTTGGATCCCAAGGCTTCCTTTGTGCAACATAGTAGACTTGGTCTTCTTCAATCTGAATTGGTTTGAACTCAGGTGAAATTTTCCTGCTTTCTAGGTTAGCTACCATCTTACATCTGCAGTCCTTCTTCTTTTGTCTACAGTGAGGACAATACTCTGTCAACATCATCTCTGCCTCTTCTTGCTTCTTTTTGGCCTAAAGTGTATCGATTTGAGTAGCTAGATTGTTGATAATATATTTTTGAAGTCTACCAACAAATGAGTAATCTCCATTCTTGAAACTCCACCAGTAGTTGACTTAGCCATGGAAGATTGATAAGCTCTCCCTTTCTTTGAAGCTACCCTAGAGTAATTCTAGCATATTTTCTTGATATCCTCCCAAGTGGGAGATATCTCCTCCTGCCATGAGGTCCAGATCATTAGTGCAGCTGTCATTGATGCCTCTAAGGAAAAACAACTTTTGTGAGTCCTCATTAAGTGCACGCTGTGGGGAATTTTGTAGGAAAAACAGGAACCTTGCAATGTAATCTTCCAAGCTCTCATCTTCCTTTTGTTGCATCCTGAAAAATGTCACCTCCTCTCATGTCACTACCCTTGCAGTATTCCTTGTACTTCTCAAGGAATTATGTCTTCATTTCTTCCCAAGTTTCCACAGTATCCCTGCCTAAGCTTATGAACCATCTTAATGTAGCCTCTTTCAAAGTGGTGGGAAATAACTTGTCTATGGGCATCAGTAGTGTAATCATAACTCCTGCAGAGTATGTCAAACTCAAATAAGAAGGTATCAAGATCTTTTGTCACAAGTCCATAAAACTTGGGGAGTGTTGAGGTAGGAATGTTCTTGATGTTGTCAACTTCATTTTGATGGCAAATGGGGAAAGGAAAAGTTGGTTGGTTTTGTTTGTTCCTATTTGCATCAGCCATACCTACTTGATGTGGTTCTAAGACAAAGGGGTTCTCAAGCTGATTTTGATCTTCTGAGGAGACTTCAAATCTAGTCAGATCAGGATATGCATTAGCAAAGGGGTGTGGATCTTATTCTTCCTCTTCTTCTGGTAGATTTTGGTACTCAACTAGTTGAAATGGACGAGGATTGTTAGGAAGAAATCTCCCATAAGCATCCCTTCTCCTTCCTATATGCATGTGGTATCACTCACTATCAGTCAGCTCACACAAAGAATTGGTAAATAATCAGGGGGGTCATTACTTCCTAAGTGAGGATATGCTAAGAATAACTTTCAGAAACACTACAACAAGAAAAACTACTAATGACTCCAAAAGACTTCCTAGCTTGACACCATCCTTGACAATGATGCCAAAAATGTCGGCCTCCTACAATGATTTCATAACTAATCCTTTACAACCATGATTCAGAGACTGGACATCTAACCTGAACAGCTTTTCAATCATCATGAAGGTGCATTTAACTCGTCAACCCAGGGATGTGAACTTGAAATGGGCCAGTATAGTATGTGCACTAGGGGATCAAGTAGTCATTGCACTCTACAACTAATAAACACAATACTGAAAGTAAATTTCTTAAAAGGAAATAAAGCAAATGTTGAATATCAACCAACAACTATGCTAAGCTGAAATGCAGAGCAAAAATGAAAATTTGAGCGATAAACAGGAGACTACTCTGTTTGCTTTGGCTATAGGAACAATCACATAATGGAATGCTAGTGGCTGCAGGAATAGTCGATGCCAGATTTCTAAGTACTAAACAACAAGTAATAATAAACTAATGCTAAACTAAGAAGATGGATTACTCACCACGTGGTCCCCCTTGGATAAGTATCCTCTAAACTAACAAGAACTCGGATGCTTGAACTCAAAACTTTACCTTATTCACTGTAAATCATGCATACAAAGAGTAATGTATCTGTAGTACTAAAACTAGAGAATGAGAGTACAATGTCAAATCATGCAACCTCCTGAAGAAGGAGCATCAAATTATTAGTTATACTACAGCTAAACAAGGCAGTCAACTCCATGACTGGGAGGACGCCATTTAGGGAAAACATGGGAAAGTGGAGTGATGGTGGTTACGCATGCATGGAATCTAGTCAGACATGTAAGTCAAGCATAGATCTAGCACAACAGTAATGCATATGCATGCTCGATCATTAAGGTCCACTGCAAGGTGGTTACGTTCAGTTATATGAAGAATCTTTGTTGTCGGTTGCCTTTGACTTGAAGCGATTTCTCAGCTGGACCTTATGGTGCATGCCCAACTGGTAGTGTCTTCCTCAACTTGGAGTATTAAATCTACATGTCAAGGTCAATATGCATAATAACTGCACATCTATAACCACTCTAAGAAACATTCATTAATCACATGCAAAATCAATATAGATGACCCACATATTATGCCAAATATCATTAAAGCTTGCAGAGATAGGGTAATATCAAATGTCAATGGTTTGAGGGAAACATTATGCCAATACCAACACTTAAGCATTAAATTCCATGACATCTATGAGAAAATAGACTAGAGATTCGACCCAAAACTAGACCAAAAACTAGGCTCATTAGTACAAATGTTTAACCTTGCTCCACCATCTACCAAAACTCTTCTGAATTTGTGTTTATGAATAAAGACTTCAAGATGCAAGGGGTCATTGTGATTTGTCTTTTGGATCAAATAGTCTTGGTCAAAGAAAGTGACATGATGAGAATTAGCCAAGTATCCCACCATCTCCTGGAAGTGATTAACATTATGCTCAATGGGAATGATAGTGTTTTCCAAAGCTTTGTCAAGGATGGCCCTATGCTCAAGTGATATACGCAACAAATTAAGGATTTGTGTGGGTGTTTTCCCAAGTGGTCAAGTAGATTGTATTGTTACTATTTGTTGTTGTTGTTGTTCTGGGGGAGGAGCTTGGACAATCACCTTAGTTTGAGGGGTATTGACAACACATTTTGGCAGTTTCTTGATGGTAATGATATTGAAATTATTGTCAGTAGCTTGAATGTGATGGATGGTGGTATAGTCATATTTGGCATTAGTATAATTGGCTGAATTATTGGTCTTATTACCCGAATTGGAGGCTTTTCCTTTTCCATGGTCATGTAATGGATCTATAAAGACTTTATGGTCACTATTAGAGGATTTTTGTTGTCCATTGACTTCAATAGTGTCATTTTCAATGAGGTCTTGGATGTTTTTCTTCAATTGTCGGCATTGTGAAATGGAGTGTCCTTTAGCTCAGTGATAGTCACAAAAAGGAATTATCATCCCACCATGATGGTTTGAATTTCCTTGGGTCATATGGTTTTGCTTCAGGAAGTTGTATGGCATTATGTTGTAAAAGCTATTTGAATATGGATTTGATTGGCTCCCCTAAAGGAGTGTATTTACATCTTGTGGGAAACTTCCTTTGAGCTCTTTGTTCTTGTGTGTTTTGGATGGAATTCACTATGTAATTAGGATTTCGTGGTGGGTTGTTGGTTGTATTGGGTCCCCTTAGTGTAATGGTAGGGCCTGGATGCATTGTCTTGGCATCAACCACTCTGTCATTGGTCACATTCTTGTTGTGGGCCCAATATTTGTTTTTTTCATTGGAAGTGTTTTGGGTGGTTGTGTTCTTGTTGGAAATCTTAATCTCTCCCTTATGAATAAGTGTCTTTTCAAGGATAATTCCTTTCTCTACTAGGTCCACAAATGAGGCACAACATTGTATGTGTAACTCATGTTTCAAGTGTAAATTGAGGTTCTCCACAAACATGACAACCTTTTGCTTTTTAGGTATTTCAATGAGACACCTACTAGCTAAATCCCTCCATCATTAGAAGAATGTCACAAAGTTTTCACCCTCTTCTTGTGTGGTATGGCATGTAGGGTGGCAATTGTTATCCCATTGTCAATGTTGAATGCAAAGTGCTCTACAAATTTGTCATCCGATTCTCCCTATGTTTGTATGCCAGTTGGTAGGTGTGCAAACCACTCAAGTTCTTGTCTTGTAAGAATTCATGGGAATAGTTTCATTAGATTTGTGGGTTCATGTGCAATGTCTATGCAAGCTATAAAAACTCTATCACATGCCCGATAAGGTTTTTCTTCCCTCTATATTTAGGAAAGTTAGGCATGACATAGCCATGTGAAAAGGGAGGAATGTATAGAATTTTTTCAAATGGATATGAACACAAGTAGTTTGTGGAATAATTTTTCTTGTTTAAGACTTGCATGTTCTCTATTTATTGTTGCAAGAAAAGCATTTGAGTTGTTAGGAAATCCACTTGGGTCAATAATATGTCTTGTGCATTGTCCATGTTGGCATGTTGTAATCCAATGTTGTGAGATGGATTTTGATTAGTGATGAATGTATGTGATGGATTTTGATTTTGCATATGAGGGGTGAAAAGTGGTATTTGGTTATGAATGTTTTGGTTGAAAGTTGGAATTTGATTTGTGTAAGTGAGATTGGATTGTGTTTTCCATGAACTTGCAAAAGTGTTACCATGTAAGTTTTGGTTGCCATGTTGTGTGAAAGGACCTTCTATGTTATTTGGAGTAGACCCTTGGATATTGTGTTGTGCATGCATACTAGGAGTATTCCCTTGTTGTGATGTGGTGATGTGTTGAGAGGTCCCTATGTTTGGTATAGCATAAAATGTGGGAGTTTTAGGACCATTAACAACAATCTTAGGCATTTTTGTTATCTTGTTTAGACACATGAAAAATGGATTGGAAGACAATGAACCTTTAGATGTGGAAAATGGATTGAATGATGTGCTAAAGGGTTGTGTCATGGATTGTGTTGTATTTTGTGTCATTGTTTGTGTGCCAAATGGTGATGTATGGATTGTAGTTGATTCTTGTGTGGACCCTCCTAGTGGTATGGAAGTATTGACTTGTGGGATGGAATGACTAGAGCTAGGTGTATTATGTCCTTTATTTTGTTTGTTTGGGGTAGGCATTTCTTGTAGTGTGCTGATGTCAAAACCATGGGGTAGTGTGACTCCTTCATGTAATAGTTTAGCTAGGAAGTGTTGGGGGTCTAATGCCACTATTTCATCCACAAAAGAGGCTATTTCAAGATCTTCTGCAGTAGCCTCTACTTCCTCTATAGTGACATGTCCTTTGTCTCTAATGATGAATTTTCAAATGGAATAGGAAATTACTTCTATGGTCTAGGTACCCCATGGGAAGAATTTTAAAGGGGTTGAAAAACTCATCATCTTGGGGAAATTCCATCTCTTTTCATTTCTTTTGCAACCTTGTTTTGACCATAAAAAGACTTGCAAAGGGGGAGGTGATATGTGATATGATTTCAAAGGCAAGGGTATTGCCTATGACCAAGGTATGGCCAGAGTATGACTAGGACCAAGGTTACAAAACTATTTTTTTTTTTGGATTTTTAAAAGTATAGGGGATGCCTAAGGGTGATCCCACAATAGTGGTTTACAATTTTTGGCCAAACTGGACACTGATATTTTTTTTTTAAACACAATCTTCACATTCGGGCACCTATAGCGATTAAACCGTAAAGAATTTGAAGATGATGCAAACTAGAG
>VDFB02169141.1:0-38557 GCA_007258455.2 Sequoia sempervirens
TAATTTCTTCCTCATGTGCATGATTAAACTCTTTGAAAAATTTAATCAAGTGAGCAATGGTTAAATATCAATGTACAATAGCATAAAAAAGAATGGTTATATTATGTATTTTATATTCATATCGCTGATTACATTGCATTGCATATCTTTCAAACTCAAAGAATTACTTCATATTGTATAACTAACAACTAGATGATGATAGATGAAAAAATTTCAATTACAATATAGTTTTTACAAAGTCAACCTAAGCAGTTATGCAATTACTTCACATTACATAACAAATAACTAGGAGCAACTGTCAATTGCATTTTCTTGTCATGGAATTCTATGAGACTGCATTTCTTTGAGGCATTTTTTCAAACAATTCACTGCCTTGTCTATGCTACCAAATTTTTCATACATGTGTACCAAAGATTTTTATCAAATAGTTCACTGGCTTGTTGCTATGGCGAAAAGCCTAAAACAAGTGCTTTCAAACAAGCTATGGATTGATGCAGAGTGGGGGTGGAAACCATTCAATCTGCCAAACCAATGAGTATCAATCAAAATTTCAAAACAAAATCAGATGATCTACTCAAAAATCCAAACCTTACTATGCTTTCCCTTGTAGCATTGGCAACCCGGTTTAAGGGATTCTTCAACCCAAGTTTCCAAGACACCACACAAAAAAATTAGTGAATCAAACACTCTTTTTAGAGTTACACAACATATGTGAAAACTACCCTTGACTCCTTTGGACCAAATTTGAGAACCAATAGCATACCCCTGTCTTAGGCTAGTGAATTAGTCCTCTTTTACAAAGTGAGTGCCCTTTAAACACTTGATCTTCACAAGAACACCCAAAACTGTCTTTATTTGTGTCATAAAACAACAAATTCTAAGATTATTCTGCACCTATAGGTCTTTTAGCAGGTTGTCCCATGAAACCCTTCGTTTACCATGCAAATGCATAGGGTTTATTGAAAGTCCCACTTGCACAAATCCCCTAACCATTGTACTGACTCAGACACCTCTATTATGACCCTAATATGCTTAAACACTAAAGAGATTCCCCCACTCTCATTTATTTTAACAAAGCCTAGGCTAAAAGCTCCATTTTCATGCAATTTAAGCAATGATTTGCTTAGGACAGCAACTCCAAGACTCACAAATCATTTCCCTTGCCTTAAATGGACCTGCACAAATTCAAATCATATTTTACACAGCCTCTACACCGAGCCACATGAAAGGTACAGTAGGTGGAGGGCTTCAATAATTCATAATTTACTCAAAATGCAAAATCTAGGTTCACTTCCCGCCTTGAGAAAACTTGGCACAAAACTCACAAAAAATGAAAAGAAAGCACTCAACCAACTTTTAAGGGGTCCCAGGCCTACTGCCCCCTCATTCCACAATCTATGCATCCAATTACTTGTTGTGTAGGGGTCGAACAATGGAGAAAACACATATTTTTTCTATAGAAACCACAGTTTTTGCAAGGTAACTCAATATGATCTTATTGATTCTTCACAAAATTACATTCATCAATCCCCAAAATGAGTTCCTCAACCTTTTTTAAGAATCTCCCCCACAAAAAACAACCGACCAACTCCCAATAATTGACTTACAAACTAAGTTACAGTTAAGGGTTGAGTTCGAAGTTCGGTTATTTGGTCAAACTAAATTTTTTTTTTTTTTTGGGGGTTTTGATTCGTTTTAGGTTTAGTACAAAAACATGTAAAAATAAAATATATATATATGCAACTAGAAGAATGGCGGGATTAGAATATCACATAGCATCATATAAACAACAAAAAACACCATAAACTTGAATGTCATTTTAAAACATGCATGATAAATATTCATCATTGAAACTTGAATTGTGGTAGCTTGATATACAAAAGGCTAATGATGCCGGGGTTCAATTGTATGATTTTTGAAAAAAGAAATATTGGTGAATTATCAACATTCTTTAGAAATCATAAGAATTTGTTTAGTACACTAGCCATTTTGATGTCTTCTTGCAGTCTCAAACGTTATTTTGTATCATTGTTACATTGGTCCTGAGAGTGGTAGTTTAATATAGCTCCACAATACAAAATCTGGTTTACCTGTGCAATGTAACAGTGGCATAGGCAAATTTTTCTTTGAAAGAACCAAAGGGTGACTGCACAATTGAAGTGTATAAACACATATCTTTTTTTAATATCAAGGATAATTTTTGAATCTTCCATGCATTGCTAATCTAAAAGGAAAGGTCTTTTGCCTAATTTGTATGCAACCATGCTTTTGACATTGTCAAAAAGAGCAAAACATCCCTAATGATGCAAAGGCACGGCCAAGCAGTTCATACTCTCCACATGAGAGAAGAGAGATGTTGGAGAGTACATCAAGTTAGTGAGAACAAAAGTGTAATGTATTTTAGTTTGTAGTACTCCTTTGTTTCTCTACAGATATGTGATAAATTCTTAGTTCAATTATGTAGAACAATTTTTGAAAAAAGAAAGTTGTGTCATAGTCCGCTTTCACAAAAATGAATGAAATTACTTCAAACCAAGTTTGTGAAGAAGTTAACTCTGTTGCCCACTAGTTTCCATTAAAAATAAAGCAACAAGCTATGGTCTCATGGATTTTTTTCACACGAAAATCAGTGTTGGAGTTCGGTTGAAGATTGAAAACTACTTGTAAGGGCATAAATAAATCTTGTTCTACAACTTGTATGACCAAACCGACTATTCCATCACGTCCAGATGGTTACGTTTAGGTTAGGTATGGTCCCCTTTCATACCCAAATAGGCCAAAGCAGTTCGAGCTACGTTCAATCGGAAAAATCCCTTAAGAGTCCAAAGTGCAAAAGGGCAGCAATCTTTGACGAACTATTTCTTAGAAACCATGATTCCTACAAAATTTTTGTTTGAGGCTACGAGATCGTATTGGGCCCCTCTACAATAAATTCTCTCAGTTTTTGCTATCTCGGAAGCGTTTTCCCGTGGTGACAAGTTTTCAATTGAGGGAAAAGTTGTTAAATGCAAGCAGTGTAAAGTTGCAAAGTGGTGCAACTTTCATTCTGCAACTCGTACAACCAAACAGACTATTCCAACACATCTGGATGGGTTCGTTTACACTAGGGATGGTACTCTTTTGCACCCAAATACTCCAAATCACTCTGAGCTACATTGGACTGGCGATTTCCCTTAAGAATCCAAAGTGCTAAAAGACAACAATCTTTGAAGGGCTATTTCTCAAAAACCATGATGTTTACAAATTCTCTGTCTAAGGCTATGGGATCATGTTGGGCCCCTCTACAATAACCTCTCTCATTTTTTGCTATCTCGGAGGTTTTTTCCCATGGTGGCAAGTTTTTAGTTGAGGGAAAAGTTGTCAGATGCAAGCAGTGTAAAGTTGCAAAGTGGTACATTGAAAACTCCACATGGTATTTGCAACAACAAGTATTACAAATCTTAAGAGGCACACAATAAAATGGCTTCAAACCTTCAAAATTCCTTTGCAAGATTTCCATATTGGTTGTGTTTCAATAATTTTTTTGAACATTGTTTGGCTTGATTCCAAGAAATGTTTAGGATGCAGTGTATGGTCTTGATTGCCAATTCTTAACTTTAAAACATCCTTTGCATTGGGTGATACTCTAGAGTTATCATGCCAAAATTGTTGAATTGCCTGCTTTACATTATTGGTTAGCTTCTTATCAACACATGGAAGCCTCTCGACAAAAGCCCATGCATCATTTTGAAGAGGATCTCATCTTCATTATCCATCTAAATGAGTGAAACACTAGGGAAGTTGTAATGACTCTCCGAGCAACTCTCTTATCCTTTTCCTTGTTATTTTTTCCAATAGACTTGAGAGCATTAAAAAGATTTTTGACAGTAATAGAATTTTTTTCAGTCTTCTTGTTCACATGAATCTTCAATTTGGCTAGCAAAGGTCTCATCTTTTGCATTGCTCGGTCAATGTCTTTTCACTAAAATATTGGTTGAAAAGTCTTTTAGCCCACAACCGAACAGTTCGTGTTGACCTCTTGCCTTCAAAATTGTTTATAAGGTTCTCATCAATTTCAAGTAACCATTTAGGGGTTCTTGAAGGTCTTGAATTTGGAATATGTCTTTCTTCCACACATGGTTCTTCATTTCTCATGTAATATGGTGAAACATAATTTACACTTGCTTCCATATTATGTTCAAAATCTTCATTTCCAACATTTTCACCTTGAACATTTTCAATATCAATTTGAATAATTTCATTCCCAATTTCAATATCATGTTCAACATCTTCAATTCCAAAATTTTCACCTTGAACATTTTCATTATCAATTTCAATATTTTAATTCCCAATTTGAATATCATGTTCATCATCTTCAATTCCAATATTTTCATTATCAATTTCAATATTTTCATTCCCAATTTGAATATCATGTTCAACATCTTCAATTCCAACATTTTCACCTTGAACATATTCAATTTCCTCTTCACTTGAAAGACCATAGGGCTCAGGTTCACCAATATTTAACATACCTTGTCTTCTCTTCCTATGACCTTCTCTATCTCTTTGTCTATATGCTTCAATTTGTTTTTTTATAAGCTTTCTCTTACGTTTTTGCTTCTGACGACTGCTGCTCCCCGTTATACCTCATAAAAGATACTAAAAAATCATTGCTAATGACAAATTTGAGTAGAAGATGCTTCAAAAAGTTGATCTTTGTCTCTTCCTGTCTGAAACCGCACGTTTGTCACCTGCAAAGCCTGCAAATAGAATGCAGGGTCTGTTGAAATGCACAGAATGACCCACATGGGGTTTTTCTATGGCCCACAAATTTGATATCCAATATAATCTGATATCTAATTTGAAAAAAAAATTTAAAATGTTTTATAACGGTATGATTTTAGTTCTACAAATCGGATAATTCGATTTGAATTAGATATCCGATTTGTGTACACATATACCTGAGGGTTAATGGTAGAGGGTAGAGGGTTTACGGGTTAAGGGTTTGGGGTTAAGGGTTTAGGGTATAGGGTTTATAGTAGAGGGTTATAAGGGTTTAAGGGTTAAGGGTATAGGGGAGAGAGATAGATGGAGTGAGTGAGAGAGAGACCTGAGAGAGTGAGGGGGTATGAGGAAGAGACTTGAGAGAGTGAGAGAGAGGACTTGAGAGAGACATGAGAGAGAAAGATAGAGGGTGGGAGAGAGTGGGAGAGGGACAGAGAGAGTGGGAGAGGGTGTAAGAGGGTGGGAGAGGGTGTGAGAGGGTGGGAGAGGGAGAGAGTGCAAGAGAGGGAGAGAGTGCGAGAGGGAGGGAGGGAGATGGGGGAGAGAGAGAGGGAGAGTGCGAGAGAGGGGAGGGAGAGGTGGGAGAGGTGGAAGGTGTGGGAGAGAGGGTGGGAGAGTGGGAGGGTGGGAGAGAGGGTGGGAGAGAGGGAGGGAGATGGTGCAGAGGGTGGGAGGTGCGAGAGGTGGGAGAGTGAGAGAAGAGTGGGAGAGTGGGAGAGGGAGTGGGAGAGAGTGGGAGAGGGAGGGAGAGTGGGAGGGTGGGAGAGAGTGGGAGGGAGGTGGGAAGTTGGGGGAGGTACAGGGGAGAGGGAGGGAGAGTGGGAGAGAGGGTGGGAGAGAGTGGGGAGGTGGGAGAGAGGGGTGGGAGGTGGGAGGAGAGGTGGGAGAGAGGAGGAGAGGGAGGGAGAGGTGGGTGAGTGGGAGAGAGGGAGGAGAGAATGGGAGAGAGAGAGAGAGAGAGAGAGAGAGAGAGAGAGAGAGAGGTGGCGGAGAGTGGGAGAGGTCTGAGAGAGGTGGGAGAGGGGTGGGAGAGTGGGAGAGAGGGAGGGAGAGGTGGGAGAGAGTGAGGCGAGGAGGGGATGGAGAGTGGGGAGAGAGTGGGAGAGTGGGAGAGAGTGGGATAGAAGTGGGAGAGGGTGGGAGAGTGGGAGAGAGTGGGAGGTGGGGAGGGTGGGAGAGAGTGGGAGAGAGTGGTCCGAGAGAGGGTGGGAGAGTGTAATGTTCTCTTCCTAGAGGTGTAAAGTTTTTGCAATTTATCTAGTTTGCTAGATGTGATATTTTATCAAACTAATAAATACTATGCTTGTAGAAGCAAGCTTCAGACTAGAAAGTATACTTCAGCCAATAATCAAACTCAGAACCTCTGTATTCTATATTTGATTGAACATTATAATGCATGACATGGACACATTTCAGACTTTGACATATAGTTTCTGACCTTTAATATTGAACTCTTATACAAATGATGACACTCAGATTTGAACAATAGATAACAGAGTTTACACACTCATGAATGTATCAATAATACGTCTCAGTCATGCTCAAATTCAGGCCTTTGAATAGCAGCAATGGAAACACGGTATACCTAAGTTGCCTAAGTTTAATATCAGTGAGGCACACAAACAATATTTCAGACTGGTAAAGAATAGAGAAGTCTTGATGTAAAAATGTCTTCCTAGATACAATTCCTTCTCATTTCCTTATATATATATATATATATATTTATCTATATACCTCCCCACTACTTTCCAAATCTCTGTATATATCTCCACCTATTCCATGGATATTCTTCTTGCTAATCCCCCCTTGTAATCATGCAATCGGTTGTCTCTGCCGAATGTATCTTCCAGCTTGTAACAAAATAGCAGATACCCTCTCTTATTCCATGTCTAAGGTTCTACTGAGCGCTTCTAATACGTAAATACTGAATATTAAACCAATTCCCTTTGATATGATTGCGCTCTGCCGACTTCACTCATATGTCAACCTGGCAATATTGTATAATTCTTCCTATCACTTCCCAACACTGACCGATAATAATGGTGGAGGCGGAATAAGAAACCAATGCCCTGGGAAATGTCACGACCCTTTTATGATAAGGATTCCAACGTTGAAACACTGGGCCCAATGGTATGCCAGCCGGTGAAGATATAACGACAGATATTGTAAGCTATTTAGGAGTCGGCAAGATATTAACATCTGTAGTGATAAGAGCCACCCGAACTCATATTAATCTCCCTGTATATTGATGTGGCGCGGTCATGTGCTGAGAGGAGTTTGTAATCAAGTTCCTCTGTTCTTCTTCCGTGGATCCCTGACGATTTGGCGCAGATTTCCTTTTATGACCTGATCAAGGTCGTGACTCTTTAGAATGGAGGCTTGTCAGTCACTAAACATTCTCCCATATTATTTGTTATCTTTGTTTTAATTTAATTATATTTTCAATATTTATTTTATTTCATATTATAATATTATTCTATGTCTATATTTTATATTTATTTAATATTCATTTTATATTTTATATTTTAATATTAAGAATAATTTAGTTATAATATTATCTTGTGATAGTTAAATTATTAATGTTTATATATTTTTATCTTATATATATTTATAACATTATTTATAATTATTATATATATATATTTAAACAATTATAATTAAATGGTTAATGATTTGAGATATGCTCCTTCATTGTCTAAATGGCACATTTTTAGGGACATGACAAAGAGAGTGGGAGAGGATGGGAGAGGGTCAGAGAGAGTGGGAGAGAGGGTGGAAGAGAGTGGGAGAGAGTGGGAGAGGAGTGGGAGAGTGGGAGAGAGTGGGAGAGAGGGTGGGAGAGAGTGGAAGAGAGATAGAGGGAGTGAGTGAGAGAGAGAGACTTGAGAGAGGGAGAGGGCTAGTAGGAGAGAGAGAGAGGGGAGGGGGGGACGTAGAGGGTTTAAGGGCTTAAGGTTTAAGGGTTAAGAGTATCTAGGGGAAAAAGATAAAGGGAGTGACTTTGAGAGAGAGACCTGACAGAGGGAGAGGGGGTAGGAGGGAGTGACTTGAGAGAGAGAGAGAGTGAGTGGGAGAGAGATAGAGGGTATATATATGGTTAATAGTAGAGGGTAGAGGGTTTAAGGGTTTAGGGTTTAAAGGTTAAGGGTTTAGGGTTAAGGGTAGAGGAAGAGATATAGAGGGAGTGAGAGAGAGAGACCTAAGAGAGGGAGAAGGCTTTAGGAGAGAGATACTTGAGAGAGAGAGTAGAGGGTAGAGGGTTTCAGGGTTAAGGGTAGAGGGGAGAGAGATAAGAGAAATTGAGTGAGAGACTTGGGAAAGAGAGAGATGGAGAGAGAGAGAGGGAAAGATATAATATTTAAATATTTTATATATTAGTAATATATATATATAATAAACAGTGATAACATGTTTAAAAATGGAGCGAGCCGGAAAAATCCAGACGGGAGTGCGAAGAGGGTCATGGGCGAAGGAGGTCGAGGAGGCGTGGTCGCTGGAAAGCCTGCAGAAGAAGCTAAGGAAAGAAAGGGAGGCAGAGGGGATCACTTCTAGGGAGTATGGGTGGAATAGGAAAGAGAAAAATGCAGGAAAAGAGTCCTTTTCAAACCCTCCAAGGCAGAGAATCCTAGATACCCACAAAGATACGATCATCCAGAAGAAGGGAGAGGTGTTGGATCTGGACGTGGCGAGCGAGGTGCAAGGGGATATCATGGATCTGGAAGAGAAGGCTCTAATAGGTAGGTTTCTGGGAAGAAAATTTGCAAGAGCAGAAATTAGGGCCTAGGCGATGGCGAGCTGGAAGGGGATTACATGGATCAATTTCCTCCCAAAAAATTTCTTTGTGGTAGTATTCAATTCAAAGGAGGATAGGGAGGAGGTTCTTCAGTCAAATGAATGGAAAAAAGGGGAGGCGCACTTGTATATTAAAGCTTGGATACAAAATTTTGACCCCCTCTTCTACAATCCCAAGGATGTACCCCTTTGGATCCGATTATATAATCTCCCTTATGAGTACTGGTTTGGGAGATGCCTGCGAAAGATTGGTAATGCAATAGGAAGAACCCTGGAGATTGACCTTAGGAATGGAGAATCTCTGCTATATGCCAGAATCAGAGTGTTATCAATAAAAGAAATCCCCCAGTCTATTAATTTAAATGTTGGCAAAACAGTTTGGGCTCAACAACTAGAGGAAGAAGAATTCAAACTTTACCATGGAACCTACCAAAGATGGAACCACAACTTGGAGAACTACTGGAATAAGCCCAAGCCTCAGGAAGGTAGAGACAAAGAGTACAAATACAAAACTCTGACAGACAAGGAAGCTTCGAAGGAGAAGAAAGGAGAGTACTTAAGCCCTGCAGCCCCCGGGAAGTCAGAAAATGAATCAAGCACAAAAGAAAATAGAAAAGAGGAGGATGGGGGTCCTACAGAGGAAGAGATCGGTCAAAAGATCTCCCAATTTCGCCCAACAAAAGTAAACTCAGAAGTAGCAAAAGGAAACCAAAACTTGGAAAGTGCCCAAGATACACAAGCTTTGGAGAAAGTATCGGCAAAGGAAGGAATGGGGGAGACAAGGCAAGCAGAGAAGAAGGAGGAGGAATAGTCAGGGGGAGACTAGCAAGAAAGCGATGAAGAAGATGAGCTAGATATCCTGGAACCAAGAGAGATCAACCAAACAACAAACAAAGCACTCTCCCTGAGTGTATCTAAAAAATTGGGCTGAAAAACAAATAAACAAAAACGGGAGGAGGAAGCTAAAGAGAAGGGATTCACAAACATCAAAGAGTATGTGCTAAGGTCAAGGGGAGGCTCAACCTCCCTGAAGGAGTGATGAAGCTAACAACATGGAATGTTAGGGGCTTAAACCCCTAACAAACGACGCTGCATCAAGCGTCAAATAGAAATAATGCAGCTAGAGATCTTGCTCTTACAGGAAACCAAATTTCAGAAAAAATAAGCCAAAGCTTTCATCAAACAGTTGCGAAAATGGGAAGGAGTTTGGATAGAAGCAGAAGGGAGAGCTGGAGGAATGATGACCTTGTGGTGCCCCCTGAAATTCAAGGTAACTATCAGTCAAGAAGAGGAGAACCTGATGCTATGTGAAGTAAAAGAACTGGCCTCAAATGATAAGTTCCTTTTATTTAACATATACGACCCAGTCAAGACAAAAGAAAAGATGAAGTTGTGGGACAAGATATCGAACATGATGCACCAAACAAGAGAAGACTTAATCATCCTTGGAGGGGATTTCAACGCCATCTTGGGAATGGAGGAAAAGAGCGGTGTAGTCAGAAGAGAAAAGCTGGTAATAAGAGATTTCAGAAACTTTGTGGTCAAGAATGAGCTAGTAGACGTAAAAACAGCGAAGGGATGCTACACATGGATGAATAGATAGATTGGTTATGCCAATATAGCAGAAAGGCTTGATTGATTTATGCTATCCTGAAACTGGTTGGAACAAAACTCTCTCTGGGAAGCAGAAGTCTGCCCAAACATAGGATCAGATCACTTTTCAGTGGCCTTGATTATAAAAAAAGATAAACCCCCAGCTAAGAAGACTTTTAAATTTGAAAGAATGTGGTGGTGCGATGAAAATATGTTGCCCTAGATGGAAACTTGGTGGAAAGAGAGGCAAGAACGTAAAGGCCCAAAGAGCTTCCTATTCATGTCAAAATTGGATCACATCAGGGGGAAACTAAGCAAATGGAATAAGGAGGTGTTTGGCAACATTTTCGAATAGAAAAAGTTGATAGAAGATGATTTAGAAGTTCTAAATAAAGCAGTGATAGAGAAAGGTATGACAGACGGGGAATACAAGAAAGAAAAAGAGCTAATGGGAAAATATGAAGAAGTGTTAATCAAAGAACTTTTTTGGAAAGGAGAAGCGAGGGAAGCCTGGTTGAAAGAGGGGGATCATAACACAAGCTTCTTTCAAAACACAACGAGGACCAAGAGAATCAGGAATAGGGTAGATAAAGTTTTCCTCTCAAACGGGGAGCTCATAGAGGAGGAGATAAGGACTCAGGAGGCTTGTGTGGAGTATTTTCAAAAGATGTACAACCCAGAGGAGGATAGTGAAGTTCACTGCCTGGAAGACATAACAGGCTGTATTCCAAAGCTGGTAACAAAAGAAATGAATAAATCCCTAACTACCCCTTTTGCCAAGGAAGAGATAAGAAGGGATGCTTTTGAACTCAACCTAGACAAATCCCCTAGACCAGACGGATTCCCAACATTTTTTTATCAGAAATGTTGGCATTTCATCGGAGAAGAAGTATGGGAGGTTGCAGAAGATTTCAGGAAGAAGCATAAAATGTTGAAGAAAATAAATATGACAAACTTAGCGCTAATAAAAAAGAAAGAGAATGCAGATTCACTGACAGACTTCAAACCAATAGCACTATGCAACTTAATTTACAAGATAATCTCGAAAGCAATGGAAAATAGGCTGAAGAAAATTTTGAATACAATAATCTCTAAAGAACAAACGGGCTTTACCCCTGGCAGAGAGATAATGGAAGGTATTATTGTAGCTAATGAGGCAATACATTCGATGCAAAACTCCAAAACAAGTGCGATGTTTATAAAGCTGGACATAAGCAAGGCTTATGATAGGGTTAGGTGGCGTTTCCTTTTAAAAGTAATGGAGGCGTTTGGTTTCAGCAGGGAATGGCTGGATTGGATCTATGCTTGCATATCAACAGTCCACTACTCCGTTATTGTGAACAACTCCCCATGTGGTTTCTTTGGCGGGTCGTGAGGTTTACGCTAAGGAGATCCTATCTCTCCATTTTTGTTTGTTATCATGGTTGAAGCTCTCAGCCACCAAATCAGAAAACATAAAGTTGAAGGTAGATGGAAAGGACTGAATATTGCTAATGGAATGGAAGCCCTCTCGCACTAGCAATTCGCTGATGACACGCTGTTGTTTGGGGAAGCAAGCTTAGGGGAGGCTGGGGTCGTCAAATAAACTTTGGAAAGGTATGAGTTCAAATCTGGTCAGAAAATTAACAAGGACAAATCTGCTATCATTTTCCTCAATGTCACTAACAGATTGCAGAGACGAATTGCAAACGTTTTGGGTTATGGAATTGGCCAACTCTCATGCACATATTTGGGGGTCCCAATTTTTGAAGGACTAACAAAAGCTGAGCATTGGGAGAAGGTGTTGGACACATGCAAGAAAAAGGCCTCGAGTTGGAAAGGGAAATGGTTAACACTCTCTAGGCGGATAATAATGCTTAAAGCGGTTCTAATGGCGGTCCCAATCTATGCTATGTCATGCATGAGACTAACAAAGAACTTAGTGGAGCAAGATCTGAACAAGACAATGAAAATATTCTTATGGGAAGGTTCTAATGGGGAAAAAAAACTTCCGCTCATAAGTTGGGATATAGCAAGAGAAGATAAGGAAGCTGGGGGTGTTGCGTTGAAAGACTTGGAGCGGCAAAACCGTGCGCTGGGAGCTAAACTAATCTAGCACATGTTTTCAAAGCTAGAGGCTTTATGGAGTATGATTTTGAGGGAAAAATATCTTGACAATAATGAGCCTGATAGAATTCTAACTATAGCCAACACACGTAAAGGGTCGCACATCTAGAACTTTATGTGGGAATGTCGTCCAATTATAACAGATCACCTAACCTGGAAAATCAATGATGGTAGGAAAGCCTCATTTTGGTGGGACTCTTGGGGAGGGAACCCCTCTCTTAGTAGCTTGGAAGAGTTAGTAGGTTGCTTGGAAGTTGCAAAAAGACATAAGCATATAAAAGTGGGAGACTTGCTCTCACCTTCCTCATCTTCTGGGCATTTGTGGAACAAAGACCTAATCCTTAGGTGGAGACTAAGTGAGGAAGACTCATTTCGGTTAATGGAGGAGCTGAAGAAGAGGAAAATTGTGCCAAATGGAAGGAAGGACAAGCTAAGATATTGTGCGAAAAAATCAAGGAATTACTCAGTTAAGTTGGGATATAAGGTAACTAAAATACAACAAGATAGTAAAGACTGGCCATCTATCTTGTGTTGGAACAATGCGACCCTACCAAAGGCCGGTGCCATTTCTTGGACTGCCCTACACAAACGCATACTGACAGGCGATAGATTGCATTTGGTAGGTTTATACAGTCCGCATAGATGCCCAATGTGTAAGGAAAATGAGGAAAGCGGTGACCATCTACTCCTGAACTGTGGAGTGGCCTCAGAAATCTGGAGTTGGCTTAGTGAGAAGCTCAGATGGATAGGTGTGAGGCCAGGAGACATAAGGAAGCATTTTTTGAGCTGGCTGATATGGCACCAACATGACCTTTGGGGCGACATCTGGAAGGTAAGCCCCTCGATGGTACTTTGGCAAGTATGGCGTGAGAGAAACAAAAGGATATTCACCGAGAAAGAAAGCAACATAGAACAGATAAAAACAAGCATTGAAGCAGGGATCTCAGAACTACTAAACGTCAAAGCAAGGTCAAAGAAAAAATCAAATTTCTCCGCCTGGGACGACTGGCTGATGCATCGTTGGACTAAGCTAAAAGTCCCCCCCAATTTTCAAAACAATGACATGAGGACAAGCCAATCCAAAAGAACAAAAGTCAAATGGGTGAGACCATCAAAAGGAAGACTAAAATTAAACTTCGATGGGGCTTCGAAGGGGAATCTGGGTAAATCTAGCGCTGGCTATGTATTTAGAAACCACAATGGAGACATAGTATGGGAAATCTCAAAGAAACTGGAGGAGGGAACAAATAATGAGGTTGATTTTGCAGCGCTCGACTAGGGACTAGCTCTAGCTAAGGAGAAAAAGTGGGTAAAGTTGGACATAGAAGGTGACTTGTTGATCTGTATCAATGCTCTGAAATAAAAAAAATAGTGAATTGGTGCCTCCAAAGCTAGTTGGACAGAGTCTTAGACAAATTGGAAGAAATCCTATACTTCATAATTAGACACACGTACCGGGAGGGCAATAAAACAGTAGATAAACTGGCAAATCTAGCAATTGAAGGAAACAAGGACATGATAAGATCAACCAATGTGACTGACTGGCAGGGCCTAAAAGAGGTGGCAGATAAGGATTGAATTAGGAAGTATTCCAAAAGGTACGCCAACAAATATCACAGAGGATAAACATGTCTCTCACTGTGGTGAAATTCAAGACTCCCCACCAATTGAGTTGTCTAGTAGATGGTATAGTTGCCCTGATGTATTTGACTCCCCTCAACAAGGGCAAGATTCTATAATGTTTCTCCTTTTGAATGAATAGAAAGGGAGCTACCCCCAAATGGCAGCAACTATTGCATCAATATATATATATATATATTTAAATATTTATACATTAACTAAAATATTGAAAAAATATTTAAATATTATACATAATAATATAATATATTATTTCTTAAATACATAATTCGGTAAGAGATTATCATAAATTGTATATTATATATTACATTATAAACTATATTGTATATTATATATTAAATTATAAACTTTATTGCATTTTTTAAATCATATATTATAAATTGTATAATATTTTTTAAACTCTATCTAAAACATATCGGATATCGGATTCAAATCGAATATCCGATATGTTTGACACAAAATTTAATGCCTAGGGATTAGCCTCGGGCTTGCTTTGGAGTTTGGTTCAGACCTGCCAATCCTAAGAAGTCAACACAAAAAACGTGTTTAACAACTTACCTTGCTTTTCTAGACTTAGCCATGTGGATGACTTTTTACCCAAAATTGATGAAACAAAAGGGGGTTGTAAAGGAGCTTCTCAGCTTTCCACCAATATAAATTATACTTTACTTTGAATCTAATAAATAATTATTATTCATTTTCTATTAGAATTACGACTAAAGTCCTGATTGATAGCTGATTGAAAAAATCTATATATTTCAAATGGTATCACTTTTTTGAATCCAAAACATCGTCACATTCTATGCTTCACATACTATAGGATTAAAAAAAAAATTGAATTTCATGAAGTTTTGACCAAGTTAAGGTGGTGGGACATAGAGTTTTATATTTTTTAAAGTTGTAATAAAAAATCATAATTAATTATTTACTTGGAAAAAATTACAAAAAATATGCATCACATCCGAACATGAGTCCTCTACTTATATCTAAAATATTATAAAAAAATATTATCATTTTATTATGGTTAGGGAGGTCAAACAGACACCTACTTCTTATTTTTTCCCTTAAATTTAAGTACCACTTCATTGAAATTTCAAATTTTCACCAAATAGATTTTTTTTTTAGAAAAGTAAACCTAGTAGTTTAGAAACTACATTCAATTTTCCATAGATTCTATTCTTACATATTTTTGAAATAATATAGATAACTTATTCAAATTTTTACGTCAAGTTGCCTAACTCTGATTTTTTTGAATTTTCATTGCCACTTAAGGGCCTATTTTTTCCATGATGACCCTGCACATACCCTTATATTATTGTCAATACTTGTACTCCAATATTTCTTCACCTTTGACAACCTTCACATCTAACATCCTTGACACCCTTTGATCACCACTGACAACAACAATGACCTACTAACATCAGTTTGACATCAATGACAACCTATGCTCAACAATAGCTTCATGATTTCAGAAGGCATATTTCCTTGAATTCATATAGGAGGAATACAAATAACATCACTTAATTTCAAGTAATTGTCTAATTATTCTAGATTATCATTTCATTTCACTTTATCTAACATTGTATTCTCAATTTTATCTTTTTTCATATAAAAATGTTCAAGCATATAATGATAAAGCATATCTAACTATCATGCTTTATAACCCAAATCAAAATCTACTAATAAGATGCATATATCAACCTTCATAATTAAACAAAACACCATGAGACACATTTCCTTTATTCTTCCTAATATAGAACATTAATTAACCCAATTGTTCATCTATATATTCTAGATTACTCTTTCATGGTTAATTCATCAAATATCAATTTAACCTTTCATACCATGAGATTATATAACATGTTGAAATTATCTACTCATATCACACAATCATGTGATCAGTTAATTCCATTAACCAAACATATCAATTATCTTAATCAAATGCAGAATCATCAAGTATCAAGTTAACTTAATTAAACTAATGTTAATGTTAGGTCCATACCATAGGTTCTTCGCAGGTGTTTTAAGATTCACAATCCATTTCATCATAGTGCGTGAACACTTTAGTTAAGCTAGTTAGTTGCTATTCCACATTCCAAAACTACATATTTAGTTTATCTTAGGTTTACAAGATCTACCCTCATATAATAGGGATTCATCACATGATCCTTTAAGTTAGGTGATCATACTAGGTTATAAAACATGCACTATGATATAATATTTATCAATCTCCTATTTATGACAATTCCCTGAAACATTATTAAACTCCTTTGCTACTTGAACATACTCATGTCTTGGTGATTAGATCAAGAGGGATAATTCTTGTAGGGTTTACCTATATAGCCCATGATATCTCATCATGTCAATAATAGTTACTTGTTTTAATAGTTTCATTCTATCCAACTATCTATGAATGTATTGCACGTTAGAGATTAGGGTTATATTAGTTGCACACAAGATGAGGCCTTACAAGTTATAAAGGTCAAAGGTTGTGGCCTATACTTCAACTCCTTGGATTACCTTAAATACATACAATTTTATTGAAATGTTTATGATATTATGAATGTATTTTACATATACATTGTTGTATATGTAGAGGCACTTACATTTGAGGCCATTATAAAATAAGAAAAGAAAGAAGATATGTAATACCTAAGTTCTTGTTATGTTTGTATTAATAAAAACTTGTTTTAAGTTTCTTCAAAATTAAATGATGTTTTAAGGATTTTTTCATGAGAATATTTCGCCCATATATATCTTTGTGTGTGTGTTCTCTCAATTTTATATTTTACATTTATTTTTCTATATTAAATATTTATATACTCAATAGTTATAATGACTTAAATATATAAATTCATGATATTAGATCCAAATTTAAACCATACTAAGTTTGACAACATAATAGAAATGAAGAAAATAAAATATTACAATCATTTTCACCACCTTAAAATCCTTGTCCCTATTTTTTTTCAAAATCTTCTTTCAAATACAAAAATGCACTTTAGATGGTAGTTATTCCAAAGATTTATTTTTTCATAAAATGTCATATACTAGATAAGTGCTATTGTGCTTCCTCTCTTATACTTATACCATGGGACACAAACAAGTATGTGTGCATCTCTCTACACCTACTTAATTGTGCAACACTATATCCTTATGTGTTGCATGCATAAATTATTATTTCTTCTTTTATGCCCTCTAGCTAGTGCCTTGTGCTTTGACTTTCAAACAATTTTATAAAATTTAAATTATTTTCAACCATACCACCTCAAACTAACTTATTATGCTTATAAATTGTTTAGCACCATGCCTTGCAACATTGAAATGAACCTACTTTTCCTCTAATAAAAAAAATTGAAATGAACCTATACATATTTGAAGCATTTAGTGAAAATGGTAGTATTAATATAAATAATAAAGACAAGTTTATAATCTTTTTAGAAAAATAAACTTATTATCTTCAAACAAATTCAAACATAATATTTGAGCAATTTTTTAAGTTTTTTTAATAAAATAAAGTATTAAATCTTATTTTGATTTAATAAGTGAATGTTATCGAAGGAGGTTTTACATTCATCTACATCAACTTTTTTAAGTGTTGAAAATTTCATTATTTATTCTTTTCACATTTTATGTCTTAAAGACATTTATATAAATTTCTTGAATTTTTTATCCATCCCTCCAAAAAAATCATCATTTTATACTTAGTAGGTTAGAAATAAATTATCCAATGATCAAATTTAGAATAAAAACTTGTCCCTTCACCTATACAATAATAATAATTAAAAAGTTTAGAATAATATATTTTAAGGTACGATTTTATTTAAAATATATACTTAATAAATATATTAAAAAATTCATATTCATATATATATATATACACACACTTAATTTTAAACTATTTTTTATATTAGAGATATAGAATCAATAAAAGACCAAGAATAGTTACAATATATGGTGCGAACACTAGCAATAGTAAATTTTGTCCAATATGAAAAATACCTTAAACCTTAAACAAACTTCACAATAACAATAACATAGTAAAAATTAGACAAACCCAAATAACAACACTAGTATTAAAAAAAACACCAAAACATAATAACAACTTAAACAACTTATTCCTAACACCTCCTTTTTATTGTCACTTACATAATAATCAATATCATATGTTCTAATAGCTACCTCAACTTAATCTTCAAGGCTTAGATCCTTCCCAATTGACACAAATTCCATTGGCTTCTTAATATTCCTTCTCATTTCCAGTGGTTTCTCTTTCTTGGGCTTGGAAACATTATTTTTCTCCATGTATTCTCTAGGCACTTGTAACTCATTTTCATCTAGTTGTTCCTATCATGTGGAAATTCTATTATATTAAAAATATATATTATATGCATATCTTTTTTATTTGAAAAAAGTTCATTTAAAATTTTAATGTATATATAAAAATATTTTAAAATTATAGAATTATAATCCTATAAAAATCACAACCCATAAAATTATAACTCCTTAGAATATTGTGTAGCTACACTTCTAATTTTTTTCAATTTAAAAAAAAGACATTCAAAATAATTTTTCCCATACTTAAATTTTTAATAATCTTTTTCCTAAACCCCTTTAGGATTAAAAAATTGAGACCACTATTTTTCCTTAAACCCTTATTTTCTCCTCTTTGTTCTTCTAAATCTTAAGTTTTCAAATGAAAAATGATTTTGGTCTTATATGAGGCCTTCTTGCCCTATTTCTATATATTAATTTTCTTTAAGACTTTGGATTTAAAAAAAGTTTATTTTTAATTTATTTGTTTTCTTATTAAAAATAATATTATATATATATATAATTTATGGTCTTACAGTAGAATAATATTATTCTGTATGTTATTTTTTAATCTAAATATTTATTTTAAATTCAACATGTTTTTAAAATTTTAAATTATATTTTTTGGTAAATTTGATATTTTTTATTTTTTTGTTAAGTGGAAAAAGAGGAAAGAGGAATTTGAAAACTCACAAGAAAATAAAGGACTAGGGAAGTCAAAAATAGGAATTAGGATGTGTAGGCATCGAGTGAATGGACTTAGAAATAGAGCATGTTGGCAAGATAAATTATAAAAGCTTGTAGGATGAGGACTCCATGAAATTGTAAAATTGGGAAAATGTATCAAGGTAAGGAAACCCTAAAAATCCACCCAAGACTAGAAATTGACAAAAAATCTCATACTTAGAACTTTTTAATTTTTTTTAAAGTTTAAAAACATGACGAAAACATACGGGAGGGGAAAAAATAACACTTGAGACACAAATTGACAAGGGGGTACAAGAACAAGTGCAAACATCTTCATTACCTTGCAAGAAATTGCAAATCAATCTTTATGGATACCTAATGTTAGAGTGTAGGAAGAAAATAAAATCTCAAATCCCATAAATATTTGGGGCTTGGGATTCCATGATACAACATCCTCTAAGAATAGTATAGAGAAAACTCTACAAGTCCATGGAAGGACAATAAATGTTGAGACTAAAAGATCAATAAACTGCATAATTGGAAGAAAAAGGAAGATAAGGAAAACCTTAAAAGAAAAATGAGACATAAAGGAAGAAGCATAGAGACACACATGAATTAGTGGTTGAAGGAAAAGGCGCCAACATGAAAAAATCTAAAATCCAAACCAAAGCTAGAAATGACCCAAAGACAACCATACTTAGATTTTTTTTTAGCACATGAGGAAAGTATGAGGGGAGGAAAAAATAACCTCTAAATGAAGTTTACCAAGGGGGCATATTTAATGAATTATTTGATAATGCATTAATAATGGGCAAGGTAGACATAAGGTAAGAAAAGGGGCATAAGGTTTAGATTATTTTTGTATCTTAGAACACACACTAATACAAGCTTTAAAACTCTTAAGGTGAATAACAAGGAAAGTAGCTAACTCTAATTAGGGGGAAAAGACCATGTAGACACAAAAGAACCTAAAATATTTTGCAAAAATTAATATTATATCCATTAGACCATAGAGTAAAAATATTACAAAGGTACTTCCAGAAAATAATTTGAGACAACAATCCAAAAACAAGAGAAACAAATAGAACTAAAAATGAAAAAACCTAATCACCTATCATAGATTGTAGGGGACAACCCATTTTATTGTTGAATATCTTTAAATATTTCCTATTGTGAGGTAAGGGTACTAAATTACCACCAAGATATGTCAAAAACTCAAAAGGTAGGTACATTGCTAACACAAAATTGTTGGATTCAAAATGGGTCCATCCAAAGTGAGTCAAAATTTTCACAACTACCTCTTGGTTTGAAATATACTCAGCACAGTTGCACACAATAATGGAAGAATACACCAGAAAATATATGATAGCAATGATATTCAACACTGGAAACCGAATATGTTTAAATGTCCAAACAATTGATGAATTTTGGGAAAGGATTCTATGATCTAATAGGCCCTTGTGATCTCCCAATGAGTCGCCAGGCTTCGTTGGTTCTCCCGTTGATATCACTACACGGTCTCGATCTCTCGTTGGGTGATGAATTGATAACATTTTCTCTTCACAAGATGTGCGCATAGATGCAAACATCATCTTCAAGGTATCGCCCAACTTAATACTGTATTAGGATGTATGGAGTGTGGCCAGAGCAGTTCAATCGCTACTTTGCCCAGTAGCATCTCAGAATTCTATCGCACGAGCTGAGCAACAGATGTTCCTCGTGGATCGAGTTTCCAATCGAGCAAAGATTGGTGTCCCCATTGATTAGATAGTGTATGATTCTGATTACAGCATAATTCAATTCACATGAAGACACATAATTTATAGGCATCGATGGCGCCTTCCCAAATGGGTCGGCCAACATGAAGAATACCTTTAAATACTATTAATTAATAATTTAAATTTATTTATTATTTAATATTTTTAAAATTTATAGTAGCATTAAAAAATTGCTTTTTCCCACCAATATGAATTTGGGGCCTCATTAGTGTGCAGGGACATGACAATCCTCTTTGCCTAGATGTTGCTTGCCCTCAAGCAACTTCAAATTCGAATGCTTGAAGATCTCAACTCCTTCCCATGTTGCGTCTTCAATCGAAAGGTTCTTTCATCTCACTAAGTACTTCGAAATGACCTTGTTTCTCAACCTTTTCTCTTTCACATCCAATACCGTCTCAGGTTTGAGTATCAACTTGCCTTCATCATCAAGAGGAGGCAACTCTATTGAGGGTGCAATCTGTTGTCCAAATGCCTTTTTTAGATATGGTACATGGAAGATGTTATGAATTTTGCTATCTTGTGGCAATTTGAGTTCATAAGTGACCTCTCCAATCTTCCTCACAATCTGGTAGGGACCATAGAACCTTGGCTTCAACTTTTTTGCACCATTTCCCTTGAGTGTAGACTGCCTATATGGTTGCAACCATAGGTAAACCTTGAAATCTCTCTTTGTTGTGTGCCAATCTGCATACATCTTTTTTTGGTTTTGGGCACACTGTAAATTATCCTTGAGAGCATACAAGATATCCATACTTTGTTACACCACATCCCTTGCTCTAGGGACCCTACTATCGATGAGAATCAAATCCATCAATGAGGTAGTATCATAACCATAAAGAACTTTGAAGGTGACATAACAATATACATATGATGCGTAGTGTTGTAGCAAAACTCTCCCAAATGCAACCACTTCATTCAAGCTATCTGCTTCCCCGTGAGATAGTTCCTTAGGTAGCCCTCAATCCAGTTGTTCATGATTTCAGTTTTCCCATATGTTTGTGGATGGTAGCTAGTGCTTGGAGTCAATTTTGTGTGAGTTAAACGAAAGAGTTCTTGCCAAAATAAACTGATGAATTTGTTGTCCTCGTCACTCACAATGTTCTTGGGCAACCCATGAAGCCTAAATATTTCTTTAAAGAATAGATCAACAACTTGTGGGGCCTTAAATTTTGAAGAAATGACATGAAAATGAGCATAATGTGTAATTCTATCAACCACCACATAAATACAGTCCTTACTTTGTATCTTGGACAGCCCTATAATGAAATACATGGAGATACTTTCCTGTTTTTGTTTTGGAATGGGTAGGGGTTGCAACAAACCAACTGGGAAGACATGCTCGATCTTGTTTTGTTGGCACACCAAACACTCTCTAGCATGCAGAAATACATCATTCTTTATCCTCTTCCATGAGAAACGCTCCCTTATTTGCTTGTATGTCTTGTAGAAACCCGAATGACTAAGAAGAGGTGTGTAATGAAATGCCCTCATAATCCTCTCCTTAACCTTTGATTTTGGCACAAGATACACATGGTATTTGTAGAGGATGAGATCTTCAACCACCTTGTATCTATCATCAAACAACTTTCCCTCTAAAATATTAGTAGAAAAGGAATATTTGGCATATTCAACGATTATAGCATCCTTCCAATCATTAGATATATCAGACATAGAGCAGAAATAAGGCTCCTTAGAGAGTGCATCAGCCACCACATTGTTTTTTCCTTTCACATACTTAATATCAAAATTATAGGCTTGGAGTTTTCTTACCCGTTTTTTTTGTCTATCATTCAAATCATGCTGATTGAGGAATAACTTGAGGCTATTATGATCTGTCTTCACCACAAATTTACCACAAACCAAATACTATTTGAATTCGACAAGGGCATGCATGATATCTAGCATCTCCTTGTCATAAATAGAGAAAACCTTTTCTAAATATTTGAGCTTCCTACTCTCATATGCTATAGGATGTCTTGTAACGCCCCGTTGTGCGAACCCCAAAGGACAAATAAACAATAATTACAACACAATTTTTTTATTTTTTTTAAAAAAAATTAACATAACATACATCTAATACACATTAAGTCATGACATGAATTTTATTAAAGTAGATTCACTAACACTTACATCCCTTGGGGTATACGAGGAGTCATTACGAGACTTAGATCCACACAACGACAATAAAGAATAAAATCCAAAGATATAATCCATAATAAAGTAAACATTAACAAATGTAACACATACATGAAAATTCATTGATAAGAAACCATCTGTGTACATAAATACAACCTATGCATGATTAACTTAACACATTGAATAACAATTGCCATGGCCAATATCCACACAAGGTTTAACGTTACATTACAATACAATGTTCTAGAGGTACAGTGATACAATAGTGTTTCCAAACATGAATGGAAACCATACAACAAGAATCATGATACAAATAAACAGATGAATACAAAGTATCATAACTGGCTCAAAGACAGATACAACTCTGGGGTCACCGCAACAACACCAAACCGCACCTCTTGATCCTCGACTGTGGACCCAATGGGGTGCTTAGCACATTCCACCCGACCACGTGGGTCCAAAGACCCACCCCCCGTGCTAAGGAGCTGATAAGAAAGAGACCTCAACCAAGAACATCCAAACAGGGAACCACAAGACTCAACGTCATACAAAAGTATCATAAAACTCAAGGATTACAATGACATAATCAACAACATCCAAGAGTCAACATAATAACTTAAAGTCATAAATCTCATCACATAAATCAAAGCAATGACCAGTAAACAAGTAATCAAAGGATGATCATGAAATACTTCCAAATCAAATTGAATTAATAAACAAAGTACAATTCCAAATTGCAATTAAACAATAAAATAACATCATATCATGGTACCATAAGAGTACAAGGACATAAGTCAAATATCAATGAGATCATACAAGACCACAAAGTACACCAAAGATGCATCAAGGAAATACTCCATAAATCAATATAAGTCCATTCAACCACAATCTAAACCAACTCCCATAACATACTTCCAGAGGAACACAATAAAGTAAGACACCTGGGCAACTAGGGGAGAGTGTCATCGCATGGCTTAACATGGATTTGCCAGGCTACCTGTTGCAAGGTACCGCCTCCATCTACTGACGGATTAACCAGGAAACCAAGCACTAAGAACTGCCTCCATCTATGGTTTGCCAGGCTACCTATCTCAAGGAACCGCCCCATAGGGTTGCTCATGCGGAACCGTTACCTTCCATGAAGTCAAGGCAACGATCATGCCAACCACGACCTTCTCAATCCCCTTTAGTCTGTGGTAGCACTGAAAGGCTGATGAGGCAACAATTATCTTTTTAGTGTATTACTACCCAACCCTCCTAAGTTAATTATTAGGTTTTCACTTGATTACTAACTCACTCGTGGGTTATCCTGTGCCCTTCCCCTTAAACGAGGCGACGGCCCCCACAAGGAGCCACTCTCCCTAGAGATCCAACAACATCAATACCAAAAACCAAGGGTTGTAAGAACATTAGATCACAATAGAGAAACATGCGAGGCATTACCCATCTCGCTATAAATACATAATCAAAATCTCAACGATTCCCGTACAACCCTTTCAAAATCATGAAACCAAAACACTTGCCACATCAAGGGCACATAAAAGGAGAGACATTGACCAACAATAAAAACAAGCCTTTGGAAGACTCTCAAAAAGTTTGCACTAGGGTTTCCCCATCAAGGAACTAACAACAAAAATTGCAAGGCCACAAGAACTATTTTCAATTCAAATATAATGAGTAAATAAACCAAAATAAGATCAACAAATGTGACAACAAGATTTCCCCCCGCCTCTGGAAGCCCAAAAACAATTCAAATACTCAAGGACTCACCAATGAGGGTAAGCCAAAACAATAAGAGTTTCCAATCAACTAACAACACAAATTTAAGAAATAGAAATCCTCTCAAAACTCGGGAGTAGCTCAAGAGAAATTCACACCGAGACAACACCATCAAAATTATCCTACACTCACCAACACTTCCAAGGCACCAAATTAAAGAACACCTTAAATACTCAACCACTCACAACTCCACAAAACACTCGCATAATGAACAACAACCAAAAATTCAAACGAGAACTATATTTAATAACCAATCCATTAACGACCAAAACTAAATAACTTTACAACTTACCCATCTAAATTACTCAATTAACTAAAACAATTCATGATAACCATCACAAGTATTCTAAAAGACTCATCCATAAAGAGAACTTACAAATCAACCATTGAATGAATATAAAGGAAGTCAATTTTCAAAAGATTAAAATCCCATTTCACCAATAACCTATCCAATTCAAGAATACTCTAATCAATCTCTAACCATGCCCATACATTCAAATTTCTCCTTTCTTCTATCAACATAATTGAAAACTACTTAATAGTTGAGTAGTTAACTTATTATCATTTCATAACTACTTATGTTCAAAACATTATTTCCACTTTCCTTTCATCATACTAACTTAACACTTACTTCCAATATTTAAATTAATTGTGAAAACCACTTAAGACCAATTGTTTATACTTTAAAATGATAATAATAACAATACTCTAAACACTACATATTAAAACTTACCACCTTAAAATATTAAATCCATCTAAATAAATTTACACACATAAATACATTTTAAAACCACTACATATTTATATATTTTAATTCTTTTTAACATTAGAATAACTAGCAAAGATCAATCTTAAACCAAATCTGGCATATATCAAGAGGTCTCTAACAGACTTCAAATGCCAAACCCTATTTTTTTGTACCTATATGGTGGTCGGATTCAGTAAATACAATTCAAGTCTTTTGGCCACCGCCTGCCATGTCATATCCAAGCTTATGATGGAACTATTCTAGTTATATTTTCACTCAGATATCTCCACACTATGACATGTATATATTGTTTAAAGCATTCTACTCTTTTACGAATCAATGCCCATTGCCAAATTGAATGATGTGTCATTTTATTCTAATTTGTGATCCCATAATAGCATGTCTGCCGTACATTTATGTCTCTTAAACAATGGGAATAGATATTTGGTTAAGCATAATTATAAATGCAGAATCTTCCAAATGAATAAATACTCAACAAGAAATAATACGAAGAGGTGATTTTTATTTGAGAAAAAAAACTACATCACCTCAGATGTTTAACAAGGTATACATATAAGGTGGAGTCACAAGTTTCCTCACCTGAACTGTATCATGTGTCCTTCAAAACATGGAAGAATGCATGCAAGGGAGCAAATTGTGGATAAACTATGAATGCTGTTATTTAGTTGGAAATGCTTACAGCAAGAACCAAAGATGTTAAGAAAGAGCAAAGAGATACAACAAGTGGATTGGCAAGGTTCATTTTACTCCTAAGCCTGATTGAATTAAAAACAACTGATTTCACTTCTTATCCCAGGTAGCAAAAGGAATCAGAGATTTTATTTAAAACTATACACCCTACCATGATCAAGTGCGCCACTGTGACATGTTAACAATGAAACCAGAGAGATTATTTAATTTACTACACCTTTGTAAGTCGAAAAGTTGCAGCTGTGACGGGTTGCCAATGGTTTCAGGGAGACTATTTAATTCTGTACAATACCCCAACTCTAAACGTTGCAAATGTGACAGATTGCCAAGTATATTAGAAAGCGAATATTGAAATTTGGAAATATCGCCATCTCCTCGCTGTAATAAATATATTTTCAAGTGTTGCAGCTGCGATAGATTGTTAGGAGAATCAAGTAGGTTAATTAAACCTTTAAACTTCCTATTATGTTCCAGTGCGCGACAGAGACAGGTTGTGAAGGGATCAGGGAGCTTATTTAAGCGTATGCACCCTTCTATGTACGAGTGTTGCAGCAGGGACATCCATCAAACATATAACACGGAAATACTTGTCAAGCACCCCACTAGACATACAAGGGAAAGAGGAAGCAAAGACCAGGTAAGCAAGACGAGTTAAGCAATATGTTTGACATAAAGCTGCGAAGGGAGGTGGTCTCATAGTGTGGGATGATTGCAGGTCACACACAAGAAATATTTTTTAAAAGGCTTTACAAACTCACAAGAAAATGCAAAAAAAATGATTGTAAAGTTGAAATCAATACCATTATCCATGTTATCCTGGGCTCACCCAAAAAAAGAAACTGCTAAAATAGGACAGTAACTTGAAAAATACCTAAATCGATAGTCTGCAATGAAATATTATAACCGACTTCATCCTTTTCCTTAGTAAGACTAATGTTATGGAGGATTCAAGGGAATCAAAAGGCTCTTTTTAAGTTCTTTGTTGATTGAACACTTTTAAAAAGATAAAACTGTGCATAATAACAAATAAGATTTACATGAATTCAGATAAATGAATGATTACTTACCTTAATCCCAAAATGTATGCAATTCAAATCTTTTGCTTCGCCCTAACTACCTCAATACTTCATGCATGCTTCTTTAATGCTACCATGATTCTCCGAAGTCTACTCGCTTGGCATCCATCAACACTTCTTCTTCTCATATTCTCTTGTTTGGAAAAGGGCGTACCATTAGAGCTACCCCCCTCCCTTCTCCCTCCAAAAGCTAAATAAAGTTATTATTTATTTTTCATATTCTACAGTTCTCTTCGACTTCCAATGTTCTATAGGTGTAGTTTCTTTTCTTGTTTTAAAACACTTCAGCTTCCTAACTCCTTAACCATTTAAATTTCTTATTATAATAATTATCTTTTCAAGATTATTTTGTTCATAATTATTATTAACTTCAATTTAACGCAACAATTTAAATCAATTTATCTAATAATTTCACTTTTACTTTTAACGAATTAGTTTAATTTGATCATTTGTTCTATTTGATTTAATTTAATTGATTATTATTTTAATTTCTAATTATATTTTAAATAACCTTGCAAATCACTTATGATTTAATTAAAACATGACTACTAACATATGATATTTTTCACACAATCAAATAACATAGTAATCAATGAAGCACACACAAATACTCACACAAAAGTCCAGAACAACCGACATGGAGGGGCACTACATCCTCCCCCCCTTAGGCATCGACTTACTCCCGGAAGTCGATCTCAAGCATAAACATGATAACACAACAAATAGCAATAATATCAACAATCACTATAAAACAAATCATCGATTAAATGTCGTCAAGAAAGCAATGAAAATTAAACAAACCAAAAATAAGGAAATGATACCAAAACGAAAGTGGTGACGGGGTTGCAACCAGACCAATTTTTCAACACTAGGATAGATGACGAACTAGTTTGGGGAAACTTTCTTGTCAGCTCCTATGTTCAACGTCAAACCCATTGGGTGTATATAATGCTCGTCCTGTCCTGACAATGCAGGTGGAATCGAGACTTAGTTCCTGCAATCCTGCATGCAAACAAACGTTGTGCACAATACATATATATCACAAATACATCGTGAGAGGAACTCCCAGCATAGTAGGGCACTCGCGAGCGAGTGATACCACACTGTCCCTCCCACCAAACCACACATAATAGTCAAAACAATTCTAGTAACTCGTAAATAGTTTGCTTCTTATTAGTTAGGCAATATTCGCATAAGGATGCTAACCATAAACCTAATTCATCTACTATACCAAAATGAATTACTACTTGA
The DNA here is from genome assembly GCA_007258455.2 of Sequoia sempervirens. NCBI lineage: Eukaryota > Viridiplantae > Streptophyta > Pinopsida > Cupressales > Cupressaceae > Sequoia > Sequoia sempervirens. The sequence continues at coordinate 28,374 of VDFB02169141.1, forward strand.
AATTATAAGCATCTATACCTACATATTACAATTGCATTACCTTCATCACTATGTTTTTGAAGCCAACTTCCTGTAAATCAAAAGCTACCATAGAACATTGCACATTAGTACCAATAATTCAAGTTGCATCTTAACCTCAAGATGCTATATTCTGCTAAAAATCATAGAATAATTATCCACAAAACCTCACATCTTCGTTAAAACTCATAATTCTCACACAAAGAACTCCACTTTAACCATTATTCAACACCAAATTTCACATCAATTTCAATAAAAAGCGTAAAATTTTACACCTTCACAGATTCAAGAAAACATAATTCATCACTCAAGGACAACACAATCGCAGATTCCACGCACACTTGACATATTCACACACATAAAACACATCACCAAGAAACACATCACAATAAAACTCAAGGGTCCATAGAGCATCCCTGACAAGAAGGATATCGGTGCATTGCACACTACACCGAGGGTCCTATCCTTTCCCATCAGTTTCCTGCACCATCGACCCGACACTGGTTAACAGAAGAAACTCAGGTTCACAACAATGACAAAAGAAAAGTGAAACTCAAGACTCACGGGTCTAAGCGCAAGATTACTTAGTGAGCACACATAGTGCCCAGTGTATGAACCTAGGCTCTGATACCATGTTGTAACGCCCGTCGTGCGAACCCCAAAGGACAAATAAACAATAATTACAACACAATTTTTTTATTTTTTATTTTTAAATTAACATAACATACATGTAATACACATTAAGTCATGACATGAATTTCATTTAAGTAGATTCACTAACACTTACATCCCTTGGGGTACACGAAGAGTCATTATGAGACTTAGATCTACACAACGACAATAAAGAATAAAATCCAAAGATATAATCCATAATAAAGTAAACATTAACAAATGTAACACATACATGAAAATTCATTGATAAGAAACCATCTGTGTACATAAATACAACATATGCATGATTAAATTAACACATTGAATAACAACTTGCCATGGCCAATATCCACACAAGGTTTAACATTACATTACAATACAATGTTCTAGAGGTACAATGATACAATAGTGTTTCCAAACATGAATGGAAACCATACAACAAGAATCATGATACAAATAAACAGATGAATACACAAGTATCATAACTGGCTCCAAGACAGATACAACTCTGGGGTCGCTGCAACAACACCAAACCGCACCTCTTGATCCTCGACTGGGGACCCAATGGGGTGCTTAGCATGTTCCACCCGACCACGTGGGTCCGAAGACCCACCCCCCGTGCTAAGGAGCTGACAAGAAAGAGACCTCAACCAAGAACATCCAAACAGGGAACCACAAGACTCAGCGTCATACAAAAGTATCATAAAACTCAAGGATTACAATGACATAATCAACAACATCCAAGAGTCAACATAATAACTTAAAGTCATAAATCTCATCACATAAATCAAAGCAATGACCAGTAAACAAGTAATCAAAGGATGATCATGAAATACTTCCAAATCAAATTGAATTAATAAATAGAGTACAATTCCAAATTGCAATTAAACAATAAAATAACATCATATCATGGTACCATAAGAGTACAAGGTCATAAGTCAAATATCAATGAGATCATACAAGACCACAAAGTACACCAAAGATGCATCAAGGCAATACTCCATAAATCAATATAAGTCCATTCAACCACAATCTAAACCAACTCCCATAACATACTTCCAGAGGAACACAATAAAGTAAGACACCTGGGCAACTAGGGGAGAGTGTCATTGCATGGCTTAACATGGATTTGCCAGGCTACCTGTTGCAAGGTACCACGTCCATCTACTGATGGATTATCCAGGCAACCAAGCACTAGGAACCGCCTCCATCTATGGTTTGCCAGGCTACCTATCTCAAGGAACCGCCCGATAGGGTTGCTCATGCGGAACCGTTACCTTCCGTGAAGTCAAGGCAACGATCATGCCAACCATGGCCTTCTCAATCCCCTTTAGTCTGTGGTAGCACTGAAAGGCGAATGAGGAAACAATTATCTTTTTAGTGTATTACTACCCAACCCTCCTAAGTTAATTATTAGGTTTTCACTTGATTACTAACTCACTTGTGGGTTATCCTGTGCCCTTCCCCTTAAACGGGGTGCCGGCCCCCATGAGGAGCCACTCTCCCTAGAGACCCAACAACATCAATACCAAAAACCAAGGGTTGTAAGAACATTAGATCACAATAGAGAAATATGCGAGGCATTACCCATCTCGCTATAAATACATAATCAAAATCTCAACGATTCTCGTACAACCCTTTCAAAATCATGAAACCAAAACACTTGCCACATCAAGGGAACATAAAAGGAGAGACATTGACCAACAATAAAAACAAGCCTCTGGAAGACTTTCAAAAAGTTTGCACTAGGGTTTCCCCATCAAGGAACTAACAACAAAAATTGCAAGGCCACAAGAACTATTTTCAATTCAAATATAATGAGTAAATAAACCAAAATAAGATCAACAAATGTGACAACAAGATTTCCCCCCGCCTCTAGAAGCCCAAAAACAATTCAAATACTCAGGGACTCACCAATGAGGGTAAGCCAAAACAATAAGAGTTTCCAATCAACTAACAACACAAATTTAAGAAATAGAAATCCTCTCAAAACCCGGGAGTAGCTCAAGAAAAATTCACACCGAGACAACACCATCAAAATTATCCTACACTCACCAACACTTCCAAGGCACCAAATTAAAGAACACCTTAAATACTCAACCACTCACAACTCCACAAAACACTCGCATAATGAACAACAACCAAAAATTCAAACGAGAACTATATTTAATAACCAATCCATTAACGACCAGAACTAAATAAATTTACAACTTACCCATCTAAATTACTCAATTAACTAAAACAATTCATGATAACCATCACAAATATTCTAAAAGACTCATCCATAAAGAGAACTTACAAATCAACCATTAAATGAATATAAAGGAAGTCAATTTTCAAAAGATTAAAATCCCATTTCACCAATAACCTATCCAATTCAAGAATACCCTAATCAATCTCTAACCATGCCCATACATTCAAATTTCTCCTTTCTTCTATCAACATAATTGAAAACTACTTAATAGTTGGGTAGTTAACTTATTATCATTTCATAACTACTTATGTTCAAAACATTATTTCCACTTTCCTTTCATCATACTAACTTAACACTTACTTCCAATATTTAAATTAATTGTGAAAACCACTTAAGACCAATTGTTTATACTTTAAAATGATAATAATAACAATACTCTAAACACTATATATTAAAACTTACCACCTTAAAATATTAAATCTATCTAAATAAATTTACACACATAAATACATTTTAAAACCACTACATATTTATATATTTTAATTCTTTTTAACATTAGAATAACTAGCAAAGATCAATCTTAAACCAAATCTGGCATAGATCAAGAGGTCTCTAATAGACTTCAAATGCCAAACCCTATTTTTTTGTACCTATATGGTGGTCAGATTTAGTAAATACAATTCAAGTCTTTTGGCCACCGCCTGCCATGTCATATCCAAGCTTATGATGGAACTATTCTAGTTATATTTTCACTCAGATATCTCCACACTATGACATGTATATATTGTTTAAAGCATTCTACTCTTTTACGAATCAATGCCCATTGCCAAATTGAATGATGTGTCATTTTATTCTAATTTGTGATCCCATAATAGCATGTCTGCCGTACATTTATTTCTCTTAAACAATGGGAATAGATATTTGGTTAAGCATAATTATAAATGCAGAATCTTCCAAATGAATAAATACTCAACAAGAAATAATACGAAGAGGTGATTTTTATTCGAGAAAAAAAACTACATCACCTCAGATGTTTAACAAGGTATACATATAAGGTGGAGTCACAAGTTTCCTCACCTGAACTGTATCATGTGTCCTTCAAAACATGGAAGAATGCATGCAAGGGAGCAAATTGTGGATAAACTATGAAGGCTGTTATTTAGTTGGAAATGCTTACAGCAAGAACCAAAGATGTCAAGAAATAGCAAAGAGATACAACAGGTGGATTGGCAAGGTTCATTTTACTCCTAAGCCTGATTGAATTAAAAACAACTGATTTCACTTCTTATCCCAGGTAGCAAAAGGAATCAGAGATTTTATTTAAAACTATACACCCTACCATGATCAAGTGCGCCACTGTGACAGGTTAACAATGAAACCAGAGAGATTATTTAATTTACTACACCTTTGCAAGTCGAAAAGTTGCAGCTGTGACGGGTTGCCAATGGTTTCAGGGAGACTATTTAATTCTGTACAATACCCCAACTCTAAACGTTGCAAATGTGACAGATTGCCAAGTATATTAGAAAGCGAATATTGAAATTTGGAAATATCGCCATCTCCTCGCTGTAATAAAGATATTTTCAAGTGTTGCAGCTGCGATAGATTGTTAGGAGAATCAAGTAGGTTAATTAAACCTTTAAACTTCCTATTATGTTCCAGTGCGTGGCACAGACAGGTTGTGAAGGGATCAGGGAGCTTATTTAAGCATACGCACCCTTCTATGTACGAGTGTTGCAGCAGGGACATCCATCGAACATATAACACAAAAATACTTGTCAAGCACCCCACTAGACCTACAAGGGAAAGAGGAAGCAAAGACCAGGTAAGCAAGACGAGTTAAGCAATATGTTTGACATAAAGCCGCGAAGGGAGGTGGTCTCATAGTGTGCGATGATTGCAGGTCACACACAAGAAATATTTGTTAAAAGGCTTTACAAACTCACACGAAAATGCAAAAAAAATGATTGTAAAGTTGAAATCAATACCATTATCCATGTTATCCTGGGCTCACCCAAAAAAAGAAACTGCTAAAATAGGACAGTAACTTGAAAAATACCCAAATCGATAGTCTGCAATGAAATATTATAACCGACTTCATCCTTTTCCTTAGTAAGACTAATGTTATGGAGGGTTCAAGGGAATCAAAAGGCTCTTTTTAAGTTCTTTGCTGATTGAACACTTTTAAAAAGATAAAACTGTGCATAATAACAAATAAGATTTACATGAATTCAAATAAATGAATGATTACTTACCTTAATCCCAAAATGTATGCAATTCAAATCTTTTGCTTCGCCCTAACTACCTCAATACTTCATGCATGCTTCTTTAATGCTACCATGATTCTCCGAAGTCTACTCGCTTGGCATCCATCAACACTTCTTCTTCTCATATTCTTGTGTTTTGCAAAGGGTGTACCATTAGAGCTACCCCCCTCCCTTCTCCCTCCAAAAGCTAAATAAAGTTATTATTTATTTTTCATATTCTACAGTTCTCTTCGACTTCCAATGTTCTATAGGTGTAGTTTCTTTTCTTGTTTTAAAACACTTCAGCTTCCTAACTCCTTAACCATTTAAATTTCTTATTATAATAATTATCTTTTCAAGATTATTTTGTTCATAATTATTATTAACTTCAATTTAACGCAACAATTTAAATCAATTTATCTAATAATTTCACTTTTACTTTTAACGAATTAGTTTAATTTGATCATTTGTTCTATTTGATTTAATTTAATTGATTATTATTTTAATTTCTAATTATATTTTAAATAACCTTGCAAATCACTTATGATTTAATTAAAACATGACTACTAACATATGATATTTTTCACACAATCAAATAACACAATAATCAATGAAGCACACACAAATACTCACACAAAAGTCCAGAACAACCGACACGGAGTGGCACTACATGTCTATTATGCATCAAAACTGCTCCAATGCCCTCTCCTAAAGCACCACACTCAAGTACAAAAGGGAGTGAGAAATCTATAATAGCTAAAATAGGACATGAACTCATTACCTTCGTAAGCTTATCAAAAGCTTTCTACGATGTAGGGCTCCAAGAGAATGCTCCTTTCCTCATCAAACTGGTCAATGGAGCTATAAGTTGTGAAAACCGTTATACAAATCTCCTATAGTAGCTACATAAAGCCATAAATCCTCTCAACGGTGATAAGTTCATTGGTCTAGGACAATCCTGGATTGCCTTGATCTTCTCCTCATCAATGCTAACCCCTTGAGCACTAATCTTATTCGCTAAATACAAAATTTCAATCAATCCAAACTCACATTTTGACATCTTGGCATGGAATGAATGTTGCTCAAGTATGCCAAGCACCTCCTCTATGTGCTTCAAGTGATCCTCCCATGTTCTACAATAGATCAAGATGTCATTAAATAAAAACAAAACAAATTTCCTCAATTGTAGAATGAATACCTAGTTCATACATGACTGGAAGGTAGCAAGGGCATTGGTCAACCAAATGGCATGACCAAGAACTCATAGTGGCCACAGTGACACCTAAAAACCATCTTGTGCACATCTTCCATCATTCTTATTTGATGACACCCTGAATGCAAGTCAATCTTTGAGAAATATATTGTTCCATGAAGCTCATCTATCAACTCATTGATCTTGGGAATGGGATAGTGATTTTTGATTGTCCTCTTGTTGAGTCCTCTATAGTCAATGCACATCCTCAATGTCCCATCCCTCTTCTTGACTAACACCACCGATGAGGAAAAAATGCTAGAACTCATATGTATATGCCCCATGTCAAGTAGCTCCTTAATTGTCTTCTCTACCTCCTTATATGCTCGTGAATGATGGTAGGGTGCAGTGACGACTAGTTTTTTCCCTTCCTCAAGCTCAATCACATGCTAAAAGCCCCTCTTTGAAGGTAGACCATGAGGTATATCATCAAAGACCTTACTATAACTCTCCAAGATGGGTTGAATGTCAACATGGAAGGTCTTCCCTTCCTTGGAAAGTTGTGTATTCGTGATCAAGCATTCAACTGCCCAAGCAACTTGATCTCTCTGCAACACTCTCTTCATATGCTTAGCTGACACTACCATAGGGCCTCCATTAGAAAGGTCACGAAGGACTACCTCCTTCCCATTAGATTTGAACTTAAGCTCCATTGTTTGGTAATTTTGTGCGTATTCTCCAAGTCAATACAACCATTGCACTCCAAGAACCATCTCAGTGTCATCTATGCAATCACATAAAATCCCTCTCTCATCTTATGACCACCAAGAGTTAAATTCAGTTGTCAAATCCTTCGATTGCATGGTAGAGTGTAGCCATCAACCACTATGACATTGAATCCTTCAAAGTCCTATGTCTTCAATACTAATTTAGCCAGCAACCTCTCATCAATAAAATTATGGGTAGCCCCACTATCAATCAAAATAGTCACTTTCTATCCCTGTAGGACTCCCTTGACTCGAAATAAATGATACCTTGGTGCTTCTGATAGGGATGCAAGGGTTCCTCCTGGATGCCCCTCCTCTTTAGATTCATACTCTTCTTTAATCATGACTAGTTATGGATCAACAACTTCTTCTCTAGAGTCCTTGTTAGAAACTATCTCAATGTAATGTATTTGACCCATCCCCAAGCAACAATGACCTAGCTGCCATGGTGCCTTACAATCAAACACAACTTCCTTCGGAGCTCATTCGTGGACATGTCTGATAGGTTAGGTTTGGGTGGTGCCATCCTTGGAGGAGAAATGTCTCTTTGAGTAAACTTATTGGTCACAACGGGAGGTGCCTTGTTGGAGTATGATCTCCCCTTAGTTGATGAGTTCCAAATTTAAACTATCAATCAAAATAGTCACTTGCTATCCCTGTAGGTCTCCCTTGACTCGACATGAATGATACCTTGGTGCTTCTAATAGGGATGCAGGGGTTCCTCCCAAATGCCCTTCCTCTTTAGATTCATACTCTTCTTCAATCACGACTAGTTTTGGATCAACAAATTATTCTTTAGAGTCCTTGTCAAAAACTACCTCAATGTAATGTATCTGACCCATCCCCAAGCAACAATGACCTGGCTGCCATGGCGCCTTACAATCAAGCACAACTTCTTCCTTCAAAGCTCATTCTTGGACATGTCTGATTGGTTAGGTTTGGGTGGTGTCATCCTTCGAGGATAAATGTCTCTTTGAGGAAACTTATTGGTCACAAGGGGAGGTGCCTTGTTGGAGTATGATCTTCCCTTAGTTGATGAGTCTTCCAAATTTAAAGCTCTCCTAATGGCATCTTGTAGTGAGCTAGGATCCAAAGCCTTCACCAAACCTCTGAGGGGTTTGGATAGGCCTTCTACAAAGAGGACTACGAGTCTTCTTTTCACCACATCTAGGACTATCACTACCAATCTCTCAAACTCAACAACATAATTCTCCACTTTACCTTCTTTCCTCAGTTGTGCTAATTCTTGGAAGCGAATTTATGGATCCTTCCTATCAAATCTCTTTGTCAACCTCTGACTGAATTCTTCCAATGTTTTGATGGAGTTGTGGCCTTGTATTACCATACCATGATACCACCATTCATTGACCAAACCCTCAATATGTAAGGTTGCAAATTGGATGGCTTCTCCTTCATACATGGGATTCAAAGAGAAATATGTGTCTAATTTTTGCAACCAAGCCCTTGCTAATGAATTCCCATAAGCCATAAAAAACTAGAATGGTGATCTTTCCCAAGAAATGTTGGATGTCCTTCCTATCTTCATACCTTCTCCTCCTCTTCAGGTAGTCCTTCTGGTTCATTTTCTACCTCTTGGTCTATGAATTTGGCCATGAAAAACTTAGTTTAAGCTGATAGTTTTATCACACCTGAGCTGCTGCCCTTAGTACTGTTTTGCACTGTCTTACCAGCACCCAGTTGCTGGTTCAACCCTCTCAACAGTTGGACCATTTCCACCATGGTTTCCCTCATGCTGGATTGAAACTCTTTGGGCTCCTTGACAAACTACTGCTCTTCATCTTCTTGGTCACCCATGGCTTTCTTCTTTTCTCTGAGATGATATCTTAGATCCCTATCGCTCATGAAGAGGTACATAGGTTGGTAGGAGGCCAAGCTCTGATACCACTGAAATATACTCAGCACAGTTGCACACAATAATGGAAGAATATTCCAAGCAGAATATGATAGCAATGATATTCAATATTGGAAACTGAATATGTTTAAATGTCCAAACAATTGATATCACATAGCAAAGAGTTTCATAACTCAATTGAATCACATATTGAAAATTACATATACGGTAGTGGCACGATATGATTCATGCCCAGATCACAAAAAATAGTTTATGTTGAGTCGAAACAGACCTCAGACACATTCTGAGAGTTCAGATCAATGTTGAGAAAGGATTTCGTGATCTTATAGGCCCCTCGTGATCTCCTGATGAATCGCCAGGCTTCGTTGGTTCTCCCATTTATATCACTGCACAATCCCGATCTCCCATCGGATGATGAATTGATAACGGTTGCTCTTCATAGAATGTGCGCACAGATGCAAATGTCTTCTTCAAGGTATCACCCAGCTTAATGTGCTGTGGGATAGTGGATGCAGCCAAATCTATGGCAGCCACAATAGGGTTTCAATCACTTCATGCAATAGGCATAGACTTCTATCACGAGATACGGACGGTTGGGACAGGTGGAAAAACAATCCAGAACTATGCGCCATAAATTCCCAGCTCCGGCGAAAATTAGCACTCATCAAGACTCGCTAATTTACAAGGCATCGTTGGCACCTTCCCAAATGGATATCCCACTATGAAAGAATAAATTTAAATATTAATTAATAATTTAAATTTGTTTATTAGCTAATATTTTAAATTTAGAGTAGCATTAAAATGTTTTCTACCAGCAATACGAATTTGAGGCCTCATTATCGGCCCGTAGGGTTGTGCTGATTCCCTTCTCTTATCCCATAAAAATATTAGATCAGTAGGTGCAAAATCATTTTGCCTAGTCCTTTTGTTAAAGACTATTTTAACTTTGGCCTAATGTTCTACAAATTTGTCTACCACTTTTTCTCTTTGTTCTTCCATTTTTATCAAGTATAAGATCATTTTCTCAAGTGAATCTTTAAAGTGTTCGTCTTTGATAACCTTCTTCAATTGAATTGTAGAAATATCCAAAGGGGCGTAAAGTTTACTACCTTTCCCATAAACAATCTCTAAGGGAGACATGTCAATAGACCTTTTTGGTGTGATTATATCTACCCAAAGTACATCAAAGAGTTTTTTATATCATAAAATATAATTATCATTGACCAACCTACAAATAATGGTT